>VDFB02123866.1:0-50751 GCA_007258455.2 Sequoia sempervirens | reverse complement strand
ACTTCCAATTTAAAAAAAAGTATTTTCATTAAATTCAACATCACATTCTAGATTTTCATCAACAAAACAAATTTTCATTTTCATTTTCATTTTCATCAACAAAACGTTTTCATTTCTATTTTCATTTTCATTTTCATTAACAAAACGCTTCATTTTCATTTTCATCAACAAAACGGTTTTCATTTTCATTTTCATTTTCATCAAAAATATAGGTTTTATTTTCATTTTCAAGAAAATGATCATTTTGATTTTCATTTGCAACAAAAGATTTTTATTTTTTGTTTTCAACATATTCTATAAAAGTTTCATCTCTTTGAATATAGTCAATGTCAACATCATTATATCCAGCATCTTGTAAATCTTCTACAAACAAATTTACCATTTCACTAACATGTGGATTTGAAGACGTACCTGGATTTGTGTATATTGAAACATTCTCCATAGCATTCAAAGAGGGATTTGAAGACATAGTAGGACTTGTTTGTATAATCATATTCTTCTCCAAATTGACTCCTTGCAAATTAGTTTTATCTACAACTATGGTATCTTCAATGTTTTCATCTTCAATAGTTGTTGAATTGGTTGCTCCACCATCGTTCATTGATTTTATTCTCATTCTTCTTTCTCTTTGTCTTTGTCTCTCTTTTTTCTTTATTTGCTTCAACTTCTCTTGAGGAGAGTCAATGTCTTTCTTCTTATTATGAAAATTTATCTCCCATAATTATAAAAATTCTCAGCCAAATGAATGTTGTTAATAGTGAAATACTTCAAAATATTCAACTAAATGGAAGCTGAATACCTATTACGGAAAAATTCTTCCTCTTGTGTTCCTCAAAACAAATAGAAAACTACCACAATTCCACTTTAAAAATTGTTTTCTTCATGCTTCCTTTGAAAAATTCAATCCATATTGCAAATTTCACTTCAAAAATGGTGTAGATGATGCTCCCTTTGATAAAATCAACCAGAAATCAAATTGACCACCTGTAAATACAATAACTTATGAAAAATAATTGATTTTTAGTGCTCTCGGCCGTACATGTGAAGTTGCAAAGTTGCAGACTTGACAGTAATTATGTAGTGCCCCTCCGTGTCGGTTGTTCTGGACTTTTGTGTGAGTATTTGTGTGTGCTTCATTGATTACTGTGTTATTTGATTGTGTGAAAATATAAAATGTTAGTAGTCATGTTTAAATAATTAATTAAATCATAAGTGAATTTGCAAGGTTATTTAAAATATAATTAGAAATTAAAATAATAATCAATTAAATTAAATCAAATGATTTAGAACAAATGATCAAATTAAACTAATTCGTTAAAAGTAAAAGTGATATTATTAGATAAATTGATTTAAATTGTTAAATTGAAGTTAATAATAATTATGAACAAAATAATCTTGAAAAGATAATTATTACAATAAGAAATTTAATGGTTAAGGAGATAGGAAGCTGAAGCGTTTTAAAACAAGAAAAGAAACTACACCTATAGAACATTGGTAGTCGAAGAGAACTGTAGAATATGAAAAATAAATAATAACTATATTTAGCTTGGAATGGGTAGAATGGGGGGGGGATATATCTTCATTTGGCGATCATCTTTGGGGATCTCTGGAATGCCCACATCCCTATATCCAGACTCTATGATTGAAATTTTCTTTTTACCCATGCATTGGAGCGAGTTCTCCCGATTATCAAATTTGAGACTGTCCCCCCCAAAAATTATCCCGTGGTTTTCCAGTGAGCAGTGATTAAGAGGAAATAATTGAATTACCGTGAGCAGTAATTAAAGGGAAATATTTGAATCACCTTCTTATTCGTTTACCATTAATGATTATTGTGATCGTTTTGGTATGCTTTAAATGGCCAGCGGGGTTCTATTTTCATCCAGGCGTGTTGCTAGGAAGATTGCATGGAATCGACTTAGCCAGGTTCTTTTCTATCTTTGATCTTCCACTTTCTTTAACTATTTCGGTTAGGCACTTTCAACAATATATCGCCCTAAGTGCTCTGGCAGTTTTCATTTAGGTAATGTAAATGCTCTTGTTATTGCTTTTAAATTGGGGAATTTGTGTATATATTTTACTCATATCTATTTCAGGCCTTAATAAAACATCAGGTCTCGAGTCTAAATTTTACAAACATCTTGCTCTTTGAAATGTATAAGTTTAAGAATCATTTCATTTTCTTGAACCCAACATTTCTTAGATCTCTAGGACTATCTCAGACAATAGAGAGAGATATGATCTTATTGTTTTGAAACATGGATATCCACCCTTTGGTCTTGAATGAACAGTCATAATATTTCAATTCTTCCATCGATTGTTGTAAATAAGAGATGAACATGGCATTTGATTTGTTTTTTTTATTTCATCATGACATCTTTCTATCTCCTCTTAACGACCTGTATTCATTTTCTCATACCTTGAATGCAAGTCTACTAGTAGGAAATATTATATTGTCAACTATTTGTTTTAGTTTGTTTATTTAGCACCTTCAATATTCACCATAGCACATGATCATGGTTCAAAGTGACGGAAATGATTTTTCTTGCATCAATCATTCTTTTATCCCTACTTGGCATTTAAAATTTACCTGCAGTATATACTTTTACCTTAGGACTCGTTGTTCTCTTCCATTTCTCTGTTTCTATCATAGTTGTGCGCTATTTATGATATGGTCCTTTTCGATGTCATTCTTGTTTAATTCTTTGGCTGGTATTTGATTAATTGCATATGAAATTGAGGATTGTTGCATATATTTCCTGATGGTATTCGAAGGCTATTCCTGCCAGCACAGTAGTCTTTGGCCATCGTTGTCTTTAGAATTTGATGTCACTCCATTCTCTTTAGATCATTTGACTATGTGTTGATTTCTTTTGACATTCTGTTTATGAATCGGAATTTAGGTAAGGCGTTCTTATCTATTCTTTTGATAGTCTTGTTGTATTATTGGCATTTGATGGAATATATCACATGTTTTGGTTTTGTTTTTTTTGCTTAGGTTGCTGATTCTTTTGTGTGCCCTTTATTTTCTCATTCAATCTTTTTTGTAGTTTCCATATTTTCATTTTCTGCTCATTATTCTTGCTGCAATATACCTTATCTGGTATCAATACAACTATCGCCCATATCGAATAACTGGTATCACTTTAGATAGGGACTATACCTATTCCTTTTCCTTAGCATGAGATATTGTACATTGCTTTGTGTTAGAAATAAATACATAAGTATCATCGAATTTTCCTTTTTTGCAGAAGGGAAATCTCTATTATACGTGAACCTTAATATAAGATGGAATTGGGATTAAAGTGCCTCAATATCCATTCCACAAAAAGGCACTATCATATTTAAAAGGCATCCTATTATTTATAATACTCTTTAAGATAAAGAGAGGGAATTATATTCCCATAACTTTAGAAAAGACTTTGCTGAATTAAATTTATAAGAGAAGGGCATAGTTATTGTAAAATTAGGGATTCTTTGAAAAGATTTACCTTCTATTTATATTCCCTCTTCACGAAATTAAAATATATAAATATGTAGTGGATTTAAAATGTATTTATGTGTGTACATTAATAAATTTAAGATTTTAAGGTTGTAAGTTTTAATATGTAGTTTGAGTATTTAGAGTATGGTTATTATTATCATTTTAAAGTATAACAAATGGTCTTAAGTGGTTTGCGCAATTACTTTAAATATTGGAATTGAGTGTTAAGTTAGTAAGATGAAGGGAAAGTGGAAATAATGTTTAAATTGATGTTTTGTATATAAGTGGTTATGAAATGGTAACGAGTTAACTACCCAACTATTAAGTAGCTTTCAATTATGTTGATAAAAGAAAGGTAAAATTTAATTGTATGGGCATGGTTAGAGATTGATTAGGGTAATTCTTGAATTGGATAGTTTATTGGTGAAATGGGATTTTAATCTTTTGAAAATTGACTTCCTTTATATTCATTTAATGGTTGATTTGTATGTTCTCTTTATGGATAAGTATTTTAGAATACTTGTGATGGTTATCATGAATTGTTTCAATTTAGATGGGTAAGTTGTAAAGTTATTTAGCTCTGGCCGTTAATTGATTGGTTAATAAATATTGTTCTTGTTTGAATTTTTGGTTGTTGTTTATTATGCGAGTGTTTTGTGGAGTTGTGAGTGGTTGAGTATTTAAGGTGTTCTTTAATTTGGTGCCTTGGAAGTGTTAGTGAGTGTAGGATAATTTTGATGGTGTTGTCTCGGTGTGAATTTCTCTTGAGCTACTCCTGGGTTTTGAGAAGATTTCTATTTCTTAAATTTGTGTTGTTAGTTGATTGGAAACTCTTACTGTTTTGTCTTACCCTCGTTGATGAGTCCTTGAGTATTTGATTTGTTTTTTGGGCTTCCAGAGGCGAGGGAAATCTTGTTGTCATGTTTGTTGATTTTGTCAAAGGTCTTTTGTTTACCAACTGCACGGGTATCTTGTGAGGAGGAAATTGAGGTCTCCCTTGGATGCCTGGTTGCATGCTTTTACCTCTGTTGTTGAAGGATTGTGCCTGGATGGTTTTGTGTTGGTGTGAATGCATTTGGAGATTAATTTTGATTCAAGGAATCCTTGGACATTTAATCTGTGTTGCAATGTAATTGGGAACTCGTGTTTTGTTTATGAGTTGTGGTTAGTTGATCTTCTTGAATTTATGATTTATTTTGTATCGAAGTTGATTATGTAGTCTGGATGGAGTTGTTGATCTTATTTTAATATGTTCACTCATTATATTTGAATTGAAAATAGTTCTTGTGGCCTTGCAATTATTGTTGTCAGTTCTTTGATGGGGAAACCCTAGTGTAAACTTTTTGAGAGTCTTCCAGAGGCTTGTTTTTATTGTTGGTCAATGTCTCTCCTTTTATGTGCCCTTGAAGTGGCAAGTGTTTTGGTATCAGGATTTTGAAAGGGTTGTATGAGAATTGTTGAGACTTTGATTATGTGTTTATGGCCGGATGGGTAATGCCTCGCATGCTTCTCTATTGTGATCTAATGTTCTTGTTATGTTGTACAACCCTTGGCTTTTTGGTTTGATGTTGTTGGGTCTGTAGGGAGAGTGGCTCCTTATGGGGGCCGGTGCCCCATTTAAGGGGAAGGGCACAGGATAACCCACGAGTGAGTTAGTAATTAAGTGAAAACCTAATAATTAACTTAAGAGGGTTGGGTAGTGATATCATTATAAGATTTAAAAATGGATGCCTCGTCGTCATTAGCGCTTCCGCAGACTAATGGAAGGCTGAGAAGGCCGTGGTCGGCAAGGTCGTGACCTCGTCTTCACGAGAGGTTTACGGCTCCGCATGAGTCACCCTATGGACCGGCGCCTCCAGTTGGGAGGAAGGGCACAAGACAGCCATAGATGGGACCGATGCCTCCAGTTGGGAGGAAGAGCACAGGACAACCCATGTAGGACTATGCGATGAAACTCTTCCCTAGTTTCCCATGTGTTTTACTTTGTTGTGTTCCTCTAGAAGTATACTATGGGAGTTGGTTTAGTTTGTGGTTGAATGGACTTATATTGATTTTTGGAGTATTTCCTTGATACATCTTTGGTGTACTTTGTGGTCTTGTATGATCTCAGTGATATTTGACTTATGAACTTGTACTCTTATGGTACTGTGTTATGATGTTATTGTGTTGTTTAATTGCAATTTGGAATTGTATTATGTTATTAATTTAGTTTGTTTTGGAAGTGTTTCATGATCTTCCTTTGGTTACTTGTTTACTGGTTATCGTTTTGTTTAATGTGATGAGATTTATGACTTTAAGTTATTATGTTGACTCTTGGGTGTTGTTGATTATGTCATTGTAATCCTTGAGTTTTATGATACTTTTGTATGATGTTGAGTCTTGTGGTTCCGTGTTTGGATGTTCTTGGTTGAGGATTCTTATTGTCAGCTCCTTAGCATGGGGGGTGGGTCTTCGGATCCACGTGGTTGGGTGGAACGTGCTAAGCACCCCATTGGGTCCCTAGTCGAGGATTGAGAGGTGTGGTTTGGTGCTGTAGCGACTCCAGAGTTGTATTTGTCTTGGAGCCAGTTATGATACTTTGTATTCAACTGTTTATTTGTATCATGTTATCTTATGTATGGTTTCCATTTATGTTTGGAAACAATTTTGTATCATTGTACCTCTAGAACATTGTATTGTAATGTAACGTTAAACCTTGTGTGGATTTTGGCCATGGTAGTTGTTAATCAATGTGTTAAGTTAATCATGCATATGTTGTATTTATGTACACAGATGGTTTCTTATCAATGATTATCATGTATGTGTTACATTTGATAATGTTTACTTTGTTATGGATTATATCTTTGGCTTTTATTCTTTATTATCGTTGTGGGGATCTAAGTTGCGTAATGACTCCTTGTGTACCCCAAGGGATGTATGTGCTAATGAATCTACTTAAATGAAATTCATGTCATGACTTAATGTGTATTACATGTATGTTATGTTATCTTTAAAAAAAAAAATTGTGCAGTGATTATTGTTTTTTTGTCCTTTGGGGTTCGCACGACGGGGCGTTACAAGATGGTATCAGAGCCTAGGTTCATACACTGGGCACTATGTGTGCTCACTATGTAACCTTGTGCTTATACCCGTGAGTCTTGAGTTTCACTTTTCTGCTGTCATTGTTGTGAACTTGAATTTCTTCCTTTAGATGGTGTCGGGTCGATGGTGCAGGAAACTGATGGGAAAGGATAGGACCCTCGGTGTAGTGCACAATGCACCGGTATCCTTCCTGTCGGGGATGCTCTATGGACCCTTGAGTTTTAGTGTCATGTGTTTTTGGTGATGTGTTTTATGTGTGTGAATATGTCAAGTGTGCGTGGAATCTGCGATTTTGTTGTCCTTGAGTGATGAATTATGTTTTCTTGAATCTGTGAAGGTGTAAAATTTTACCCTTTTTATTGAAATTGATGTGAGACTTGGTGTTGAATAATGGTTAAAGTGGAGTTCTTTGTGTGAAAATTATGAGTTTTAACGAAGATGTGAGGTTTTGTGGAGAATTATTCTATGATTTTTTTTTAGTAGAATATAGTATCTTGAGGTTAAGATGCAACTTGAATTATTGGTACTAATGTGCAATGTTCTATGGTAGCTTTTGATTTACATGAAGTTGGCTTCAAAAACGTAGTGATGAAGGTAATGCAATGGTAATATGTAGGTATAGATACTTATAATTTCAAGTAGTAATTCATTTTTTTATAGTAAATGAATTAGGTTTATAGTTAGTATCCTTATGCGAATATTGCTTAACTAATAAGAAGCAAACTGTTTACGAGTTACTAGAATTGTTTTGACTATTATGTGTGGTTTGGTGGGAGGGACAGTGTGGTATCACTCGCTCGCGAGTGCCCTACTATGCTGGGAGTTCCTCTCACGATGTATTTGTGATATATATGTATTGTGCACAACATTTGTTTGCATGCAGGATTGCAAGAACTAAGCCTCGATTCCACCTGCATTGTCAGGACAGGGCAAGCATCATAAACACCCAATGGGATTGACGTGGAAAAATAGGAACTGACAAGAAAGTTTCCCCAACCTAGTTCGTCATCTGTCCTAGTGTTTGAAAAATTGGTCTGGTTACAACCCCGTCACCACTTTTGTTTTGGTATCATTTCCTTATTTTTGGTTTGTTTAATTTTCGATGCTTACTTGATGACGTTTAATTGATGTTTTAATTTATGGTGTTGATGTGCTTATGATCATTGATATTGTTGTGTTACCATGTTTATGCTTGAGCTCAACTTCCAGGAGTAAGTCGATGCCTAAGGGGGGGAGGATGTAGTGCCCCTCCGTGTCGGTTGTTTTGGACTTTTGTGTGAGTATTTGTGTGTGCTTCATTGATTACTGTGTTATTTGATTGCGTGAAAAATATCAAATGTTAGTAGTCATGTTTAAATAATTAATTAAATCATAAGTGAATTTGCAAGGTTATTTAAAATATAATTAGAAATTAAAATAATAATCAATTAAATTAAATCAAATGATTTAGAACAAATGATCAAATTAAACTAATTCGTTAAAAGTAAAAGTGATATTATTAGATAAATTGATTTAAATTGTTAAATTGAAGTTAATAATAATTATGAACAAAATAATCTTGAAAAGATAATTATTACAATAAGAAATTTAATGGTTAAGGAGATAGAAAGCTGAAGTGTTTTAAAACAAGAAAAGAAACTACACCTATAGAACATTGGAAGTCGAAGAGAATTGTAGAATATGAAAAATAAATAATAACTATATTTAGCTTGGAATGGGTAGAATGGGGGGGGGATATATCTTCATTTGGCGATCATCTTTGGGGATCTCTAGAATGCCCACATCCCTATATCCAGACTCTATGACTAAAATTTTCTTTTTACCCATGCATTGGAGCGAGTTCTCCCGATTATCAAATTTGAGACTGTCCCCCCCAAAAAATATCCAGTGGTTTTCCAGTGAGCAGTGATTAAGAGGAAATAATTGAATTACCATGAGCAGTAATTAAAGGGAGATATTTGAATCGACTTCTTATTCATCTGCCGTTAATGATTATTGTGATCGTGTTGGTATGCTTTAAATGGCGGGGTTCTATTTTCATCTAGGCGTGTTGCTAGGAAAATTGCATGGCATCGACTTAGCCAGGTTCTTTTCTATCTTTGATCTTCCACTTTCTTTAATTATTTTGGTTAGGCACTTTCAACAATATATCGCCCTAAGTGCTCTGGCAATTTTCATTTAGGTAATGTAAATGCTCTTGTTATTGCTTTTAAATTGGGGAATTTGTGTATATCTTTAACTCATATCTATTTCAGGCCTTAATAAAACATCAGGTCTCGAGTCTAAATTTTTCAAACATCTTGCTCTTTGAAATGTATAAGTTTAAGAATCGTTTCATTTTCTTGAACCCAACATTTCTTAGATCTCTAGGACTATCTTGGACAATAGAGAGAGAGATATGATCTTATTGTTTTGAAACATGGATATCCACCCTTTGGTCTTGAATGCACAGTCATAATATTTCAATTCTTCCATCGATTGTTGTAAATAAGAGATGAACATGGCATTTGATTTGTTTTTTTTATTTCATCATGACATCTTTCTATCTCCTCTTAACGACCTGTATTCATTTTCTCATACCTTGCATGCAAGTCTACCAGTAGGAAATATTATATTGTCAACTATATGTTTCAGTTTGTTTATTTAGCACCTTCAATATTCACCATAGCACATGATCATGGTTCAAAGTGACGGAAATGATTTTTCTTGCATCAATCATTCTTTTATCCCTACTTGGCATTTAAAATTTACCTGAAGTATATACTTTTACCTTAGGACTCGTTGTTCTCTTCCATTTCCCTGGTTCTATCATAGTTGTGTGCTATTTATGATATGGTCCTTTTCAATGTCATTCTTGTTTAATTCTTTGGCTGGTATTTGATTAATTGCGTATGAAATTGAGGATTGTTGCATATATTTCCTAATGGTATTCGAAGGCTATTCCAGCCAGCACAGTAGTCTTTGGCCATCGTTGTCTTTAGAATTTGATGTCACTCCATTCTCTTTAGATCATTTGACTATGTGTTGATTTCTTTTGACATTCTATTTATGAATCGCTATTTAGGTAAGGCGTTCTTATCTATTCTTTTGATAGTCTTGTTGTCTTACTGGCATTTGATGGAATATATCACATGTTTTGGTTTTGTTTTTTTTGCTTAGGTCGCCGATTCTTTTGTGTGCCCTTTATTTTCTCATTCGATCTTTTTTGTAGTTTCCATATTTTCATTTTCTGCTCATTATTCTTGCTGCAATATACCTTATCTGGTATCAATACAACTATCGCCCATATCGAATAACTGGTATCACTTTAGATAGGGACTATACCTATTCCTTTTCCTTAGCATGAGATATTGTACATTGCTTTGTGTTAGAAATAAATACATAAGTATCATCGAATTTTCCTTTTTTGTAGAAGGGAAATCTCTATTATACGTGAACCTTAATATAAGATGGAATTGGGATTAAAGTGCCTCAATATCCATTCCACAAAAAGGCACTATCATATTTAAAAGGCATCCTATTATTTATAATACTCTTTAAGATAAAGAGAGGGGATTACATTCCCATAACTTTAGAAAAGACTTTGCTGAATTAAATTTATAAGAGAAGGGCATAGTTATTGTAAAATTAGGGATTCTTTGAAAAGATTTACCTTCTATTTATATTCCCTCTTCACGAAATTAAAATATATAAATATGTAGTGGATTTAAAATGTATTTATGTGTGTACATTAATAAATTTAAGATTTTAAGGTGGTAAGTTTTAATATGTAGTTTGAGTATTTAGAGTATGGTTATTATTATCATTTTAAAGTATAACAAATGGTCTTAAGTGGTTTGCGCAATTACTTTAAATATTGGAATTGAGTGTTAAGTTAGTAAGATGAAGGGAAAGTGGAAATAATGTTTAAATTGATGTTTTGTATATAAGTGGTTATGAAATGGTAATGAGTTAACTACCCAACTATTAAGTAGCTTTCAATTATGTTGATAAAAGAAAGGTAAAATTTAATTGTATGGGCATGGTTAGAGATTGATTAGGGTAATTCTTGAATTGGATAGTTTATTGGTGAAATGGGATTTTAATCTTTTGAAAATTGACTTCCTTTATATTCATTTAATGGTTGATTTGTATGTTCTCTTTATGGATAAGTATTTTAGAATACTTGTGATGGTTATCATGAATTGTTTCAATTTAGATGGGTAAGTTGTAAAGTTATTTAGCTCTGGCCGTTAATTGATTGGTTAATAAATATTGTTCTTGTTTGAATTTTTGGTTGTTGTTTATTATGCGAGTGTTTTGTGGAGTTGTGAGTGGTTGAGTATTTAAGGTGTTCTTTAATTTGGTGCCTTGGAAGTGTTAGTGAGTGTAGGATAATTTTGATGGTGTTGTCTCGGTGTGAATTTCTCTTGAGCTACTCCTGGGTTTTGAGAAGATTTCTATTTCTTAAATTTGTGTTGTTAGTTGATTGGAAACTCTTACTGTTTTGTCTTACCCTCGTTGATGAGTCCTTGAGTATTTGATTTGTTTTTTGGGCTTCCAGAGGTGAGGGAAATCTTGTTGTCATGTTTGTTGATTTTGTCAAAGGTCTTTTGTTTACCAACTGCACGGGTATCTTGTGAGGAGGAAATTGAGGTCTCCCTTGGATGCCTGGTTGCATGCTTTTACCTATGTTGTTGAAGGATTGTGCGTGGATGATTTTGTGTTGGTGTGAATGCCTTTGGAGATTAATTTTGATTCAAGGAATCCTTGGACATTTAATCTGTGTTGCAATGTAATTGGGAACTCGTGTTTTGTTTATGAGTTGTGGTTAGTTGATCTTCTTGAATTTATGATTTATTTTGTATCGAAGTTGATTATGTAGTCTGGATGGAGTTGTTGATCTTATTTTAATATGTTCACTCATTATATTTGAATTGAAAATAGTTCTTGTGGCCTTGCAATTATTGTTGTCAGTTCTTTGATGGGGAAACCCTAGTGTAAACTTTTTGAGAGTCTTCCAGAGGCTTGTTTTTATTGTTGGTCAATGTCTCTCCTTTTATGTGCCCTTGAAGTGGCAAGTGTTTTGGTATCAGGATTTTGAAAGGGTTGTATGAGAATTGTTGAGACTTTGATTATGTGTTTATGGCCGGATGGGTAATGCCTCGCATGCTTCTCTATTGTGATCTAATGTTCTTGTTATGTTGTACAACCCTTGGCTTTTTGGTTTGATGTTGTTGGGTCTATAGGGAGAGTGGCTCCTCATGGGGGCCAGTGCCCTGTTTAAGGGGAAGGGCATAGGATAACCCATGAGTGAGTTAGTAATTAAGTGAAAAACTAATAATTAACTTAAGAGGGTTGGGTAGTGATATCATTATAAGATTTAAAAATGGATGCCTCGTCTTCATTAGTGCTTCCGCAGACTAATGGAAGGCTGAGAAGGTCATGGTCGGCAAGGTCGTGACCTTGTCTTCACGAGAGGTTTACGGCTCCGCATGAGTCACCCTATGGACCGACGCCTCCAGTTGGGAGAAAGGGCACAAGACAACCATAGATGGGACCAGCGCCTCCAGTTGGGAGGAAGAGCACAGGACAACCCATGTAGGACTATGCAATGATACTCTTCCCTAGTTTCCCATGTGTTTTACTTTGTTGTGTTCCTCTGGAAGTATACTATGGGAGTTGGTTTAGTTTGTGGTTGAATGGACTTATATTGATTTTTGGAGTATTGCCTTGATACATCTTTGGTGTACTTTGTGGTCTTGTATGATCTCAGTGATATTTGACTTATGACCTTGTACTCTTATGGTACTGTGTTATGATGTTATTGTGTTGTTTAATTGCAATTTAGAATTGTATTATGTTATTAATTCAGTTTGTTTTGGAAGTGTTTCATGATTTTCCTTTGGTTACTTGTTTACTGGTTATCGTTTTGTTTAATGTGATGAGATTTATGACTTTAAGTTATTATGTTGACTCTTGGGTGTTGTTGATTATGTCATTGTAATCCTTGAGTTTTATGATACTTTTGTATGATGTTGAGTCTTGTGGTTCCGTGTTTGGATGTTCTTGGTTGAGGATTCTTATTGTCAGCTCCTTAGCATGGGGGGTGGGTCTTCAGATCCATGTGGTTGGGTGGAACGTGCTAAGCACCCCATTGGGTCCCTAGTCGAGGATCGAGAGGTGCGGTTTGGTGCTGTTGAAGCGACTCCAGAGATGTATTTGTCTTGGAGCCAGTTATGATACTTTGTATTCAACTGTTTATTTGTTCATGTTATCTTATGTATGGTTTCCATTTATGTTTGGAAACACTTTTGTATCATTGTACCTCTAGAACATTGTATTGTAATATAACGTTAAACCTTGTGTGGATTTTGGCCATGGTAGTTGTTAATCAATGTGTTAAGTTAATCATGCATATGTTGTATTTATGTACACAGATGGTTTCTTATCAATGATTATCATGTATGTGTTACATTTGATAATGTTTACTTTGTTATGGATTATATCTTTGGCTTTTATTCTTTATTGTTGTTGTGGGGATCTAAGTCGCATAATGACTCCTTGTGTACCCCAAGGGATGTATGTGCTAATGAATCTACTTAAATGAAATTCATGTCATGACTTAATGTGTATTACATGTATGTTATGTTATCTTTAAAAAAAAAAATTGTGCAGTGATTATTGTTTTTTTGTCCTTTGGGGTTCGCACGACGGGGCGTTACAAATTATGCACAATGTTTTTAAATAAAATAAATAAGATCCCGTCTATAAAACGGGATCCCGCTTATTATTAAACGGGATCCCGAGTATAAAACGAGATCCCGCTCTATAATCGGGATCCTGTTCACTCAAATTGAGTGTGGGAGCCGTTGTAAAGGCAACGGGATCCCATTTTATAAACGGGATCCCGTTACCTTTACAACGGTCGAAATGGCAACGAGATCCCGATTATAGCACGGGATCCCGTTTATTACTAAACGTGATCCCGTTTTATAATCGGGATCCCATTTTTTTAAATTTGAATTTTGTTTTGCATTGTGGGCAGGTTTTTGCCAAGGTTTTTGGTTTGGGAAAAGCTTTGGAAGTCCGAACCTAAGCCTTCAACCTAGTTTGACCTGCAAATTGAAGGCCCTAACAATGTCAAAGAAAAATATCGACTTTGGACATATGGCTGACGACCTTTTTTCAAAAATTTTCTGACGAAATGAAAACCCATTTTAGATCAAACAATTCAGATTCTAAATATGTAATTTGTTTTGCAATTGAATTACTTTTTCTATTTTTCAATTAATTTCTAATAAAATTGGTCCATAAACTTTAAATATCAAAGTTTTTTACTATTTTAATAACTTTTGATCAACATAACATTTTGACAAACGGATTGCACGAGAGCAAACTTCAGACAATTCTTTTCAATTTGAAAAAAAAAAATCAAAAAATGATAAGTTTAGGTCATCTTATGCATGTCGTACATGACGATTTTTCAAAATGACAAATCTGCCTAATAAAAATTAACAAAAAAAAAAAAAATTCAATAAAAAATTACAAAAAAATATCAAGAGCAAGGTTCAGTGAGTCATAAAACTTTTCCCAAAAGGATTTAGAAAAATTCAATAATTTAAGTCAAAATATGGATGTCGTACACGTGCATGGTATGGTAAAAAAAAGACTTTTAAACAGTGGTTTTTTGAAATGCCTATTGAAACTCAATTTGTACAATTTGGGTATTGAAATAAATTACATATTTGGAAACTAGACTCCGAGCACTACATTTTATGATCAGTGACTTTTTTAAAGATTTCATCTCTAAGTGCTTGAAATTTTAAGGTCAAATGTGTCAAATACTGAAAATCAGGGAAAACACTTCCACTTTTTGGCCAAAAAGTGGACTCAACTTCTTGCACACACCCTTAAAAGTAACACAAATACTCTTTAGCTCAAAAACTTGTTTGTAGATCTTTCTCAAAAAGGAGAAAAACATTTCAACAAAAGGATATATGTGTCAAAAATTGACATTAACTTTAAAGTCTATTAAAAAAAAGAAGAATCATTGTGAGCAATACTAATATTCATATAAATATTACTATTAACATAAATATAAATATTTTATAAATTTAGGTCCCTACATCAAAGGATTGAGAGGCATAACATGTTTAATGAGAATATTTTATTTATTTCAAAATTCTAAATTAAGTAACACCTTTAGATAAATGTTTCCCATCACTATATATAATCTACAAATTAAAAATAAACATAAAAATAATATTCTATATACTAAAAAATAAGATTTTAATGCATTCTATTTTAAATATTTCTTATATATAGAAATTCATAAATAAAAATAATACATCTTCTAATGCACAAATCAAACTATACTCTAATATATTAACTTACATATTATTTTCTATTAATTTAACTATTACACTTCCTTTAAATACACATACTAATATATTGAATTACAATATAATATATATAAAAGAATTATTAGTTCAAATAATTCATATGTTTAGTTTAAACATAAAAATATAATAATGAAGAAGAATTTTTTTACTTTTGTTTATTTTTAAAATTTTTAATTATATTTTAAAACTTTAATATGTAAAATATCAAATTGTTTTAATAAATATTATAAAATCAACCTCTTTAAATTGTAATACCAAACTTGACATTATAAAACTATTTATTTATACAAGAAATATATTATAAGAGTATTGGTAACTTTTTACATGTGACTTTATGAAATTCACAAGCTACATGTAAATATTATAAAATATTTAAATAATGTAATTGAAAAAATTTATATTTTAAAATACTTGGAGTAAGTTTATTATTTTAAAAGGTAATTAGCATCATATTTTTTAGAGTAAAGGATGTTTCAATTCTACTAATGTGATTTTATTTTTAAATTAAAAATAAAAAAATAGATAAATAATTTTGTGTTGTATAAAATATAAATAATATATAATATTCACAACTAGATGTAGATATTATAAAATATTTAAATCATGAATATTATAAATACACATAAACACACACAAATATAAATACAAAAAATAAAAAATATTAATTATTTAAAATTATTAAAAAATTATCGGTTCGAATAATTCACATGTTTAGTTTAAACATAAAAACTATAATAATGAAAATAAATGAATTTTACTTTTATTTAATTATTTAATTATATTCTTAAATTTTAATGTGTAAAATATTGTTAAATTTATTTTCAATTTTTTTAATATATTACATTAGATTATTTTAAAAATTCCTAAGTGCATGAATAAGATCCTAAATCTATGTAATCAACGCCCCTCCAAGCACAAATATTACTTCTAAACCATGTTGGCTCTATAAATCATGATCATTTCTAACCAAAAAACCATGCCTTCCCACTTCCACTAAGATTTGAGCTCCAAATCCTTACTTCCAATTTTCAGTTAAACTATGATTTGGGTTCTCTTATCTCATCTTTTAAGTTTTGGTCCACATATACTTTAGGGTATTGCCAACTGCAAACTAGTAATTTGATTTCCTTATAATGTTGTGTCACCAAAAATCTTGCAATTCTCTATTAGTGCAGTATCTCAAAAATTTAAAACAAAGAAACAACATAAACATACTAATACAACTAAATGTTCACACTATGAAGACAAACGATAATTGAAATTATAAAAGAAAAGCCTCAAAACAAGGCTATGTATGGTTTAGATGAACATTGTTTACCATTTGCTATTCACTAAGATATGTTGCTCTAAAATGTATGGAAGTTCAAACATGGACAAAAGGTGCATTTATACTTGGACACATGTCAGGGTTTTACTTTTTTTAGTGTATTTCTCATTTGTAGAGGATTGGGACTGCCCTTCACCTATTCAACTGTCATGTGTTTCATAATTCTTGAAGCAAGGGTCTTAACTAGCATATGTAAGATCATGTTCACACACCCTAAACCTGTATGCAATGCCATTATCCTCAACTGACCATTATGTATACCAATATCCAAAGTTTAAAAGCACTATCATTGAAAAAAAATATTATTGCTATTCTTCATAGATTGTCCTTTTAATGCATTGTTGGCATTTGTTCTCGCTAAAATGGTGCACAATCATCAGGAGTAATCATAGTTTATGTCTTTTATTCTCAGTTAACTAGGGAATTGTTAATGAATAATTAATTGAAATCAAAAGCCTTATTAAATAATTATATTTACCTTATTTAGGATGCATTTATGCATTTCATAACCCTTTCACCGTTAAGGAAATTATGAAGTATGCACAATAAAAAAAACCCATGAAATATTGTTATCCATTCCTACAAATTTTGTATAAGGTGTTCACAAACAACAAAAAAGAGTAGGACTCTTGACTTCTAAATTATTCATAACTTGTAGATTAAGGAGTCGGTAGAAGGAAATGGATATAACATAGCTGGCAATGAAAGTGAGATCCAAGGGACCAAGAGCTTACAATGAGTTGCTTGACATCTCATCAAAAGTAAAATATGCACCATGACAAATGTTGTAAAGCTTTGTAGTAGGGCAACTTGCTCCAATTTAGCAAATGAAACTTTATGTTTAATTTTAGTATCCACCATAGTCTCTTGTTGTCTTTAAATGCATTGATTTGTCTTCTTCCACTGTGTACATTCATAAATGGTGTCTTTCTTTCATGCCTCTGTCAACCTTTAATCTGCCATGTAAGGTTTGTCCAGTTGTTCCCCAGATCTTTTCTTCTAAACAACATCATATCTCCCTAATATTTGTAGCTTCTCTTGGCTAATATGGCACTCTCATCCTCTCTTATTCCATGTCATTGCTCACTTTCCTATTAAAGATATTAGGTAGGTTTCTTACAGAAATACACATGCATTTTTGAGTTAAATCAAATAAACATTTTTGTTTTGGGAATAAAAAGAACTATGTTTTGTGTAACTAGTAGATTGCTAAAATGCTTGAAAAACCTATGGAACCTTCAAGCATTATTTTAAAATATTCTTACTTGACTTTGTTAAGTTATAAGAACAAGATTCAAATAAAAGAGAATATCATGAACAATGGTTGCATTTTTATCCAACATTGACCATAATTGGTTTCCATCTGAAAGTAGTTTTCTTGTTTTGTGTTAGGATGGGGGTGATCCCACAAAGCTGATTTACAATTTCTGAGAGATTCTATTTTTTGCTGAAATCACATATTTTTAGAAAATATAATGATTTAAGCCTTAAAAAGTTCCATTTAAAGTATTCCAATTGATGAAACTACCTCAGATCAAACCCCCTTGGATAGAACCTCGATAGTTTTAAACCATACCTATAACGTGTTAGAAATATATGCCTAAATCATCACAGGCTGTAACCTCTATTGGAGCCAAGTCGGTGTGACATGCTTTGGGTCTGGCCGACTAGCAGCTTTGGATCTTGTGGTTTGTACAGGTCGCTGTGACCTTGTTTCAGTCATGCCGAAGGATCTTATCGCTGTGACTTGTGGTAGTCATTGTAACCTCTCATTGCCCATGGAGATCTCTGGCCGACAGGCCATTCTATCATATATCGGAGAGACTTGGCCGAAAGATTTAAGGTTTCAGTATGAGGTCTTACCGATATGAATGTCTCACCGATAACATTCACTTGGTGTCTTCGGGGTAACTCAGAGGTTTCGTTATAAACTCCTAGCGATAGTTGCTTTGTCTCACCAACATTATACATCAGTATAACATGAGATGGCTTGGTAAGAAGTCTTACTGATATGGATGTCTTGCCGATAGTGTTTAGTTTGAAGTCTTTGGGGAAAGTCTTGGAGTTCGGTATGACTTATATCGATAAGGAATGTCTCACCAACGGTGTACACTCGGGGTAGCACAAAAGATCTCGCTATGAGGTCTTAATGATAGAAATAAATCTTGCCAACTGTTCGGTATGACTTGAGGCTTCAGAGTAACATAAAGAACTCGATAGGATGTCTCGGCAAAAGATGATTGTCTTGCCGATGTGAATACTCATGTCTATGTGACTTATGGACCTCAGTATGAAGTCCTGGCGAAAGCGATGAGTCTCGCCGACTGGTGGATGCTTCAGAACAACATGAAGACTTGGTGGGAGGTCTTGGTGAGAGTGAAATGTTTTGCCGATGGTATGACATTTCGATGTGACTTTGAATATCGGTATGTGGTCTCACCGAAGAGCGATAGTCTTGCGAAAAGGAAAACTGAAGTCGATGCAACTTGTGAGCTCGGTAAAACGTCTTGCCGATAGGATGAACTCTCACTTGGAGATATCAAATGTTGACTGTGTTGGCATCGAGGAGACATGGTCAGTGTCTCATCGATATGCCAACACAACTTGATTTCCTTTTGACCGTTTTACCATCTTATGTGGAGTCTCGTGGACCAATTAGAGAAGCTGAATGGGAACCGTTGGAAGATAGTTCATTGTGGTAGTTCTGAGAGGAAGCTCGATAGACAGGGAATGACATGAATATAGTTTGTAGTTGCAGATGCTCGATGGTTCAGTTGGTTCGAAGAACAATTGTGTGAACAGTTCGAATTGTATCAGAGTGATTTCTATTATGTAAAGATTATAACTTGAAGGTTCCTGTACAAGATTGATCATTATGAAAGCTACTATAATCTGGCATTAGAAAGATAAGTCAGAACTCTGTATGTAATTATTTGTTACTGTAATACAAAGTGACTTCTCTTGGTGTGGTGGGTTTTTCTCTCGTAAGGGTTTTCCCACGTAAATCTGGTGTTCATCTGTATTTGTCTAATTCTCTATTTCTGCTATTTATTTCAAAGTGCATCTTAATTGAACTGTAATTGAAAAATTAAGAGTATATCTGCATTCTTCCCTGAGGTTTTGACGTTAGGAGAGTTGCTTCCGCATCTAGCTTTCCTTACAAGTGGTATCAGAGCCTGGCCAATTGTGTTATCCTTGTGGGTATGTTGGATTTTTTGTGTCATTTTTGTTTAGTGGGAGTCTTGTAGAGTTTGTTAATTTGAATTACATATTGATATGGATAGCACGTTAGGAAAGATTAAAATAGAGAAATTCAATGGCAACAATTTTGAGTTGTGGAAACTCAAAATGGAGGATCTCTTAGTGGATCGTGATATGTGGCTTGCTGTGTTTGGAACTAAACCTACAGGCATGAAGCAAGAAGATTGGGACCTTGCAGATAGAAAGTCTAAGGGGCTGATAAGGCTCTGTTTGGAAGACTCCATTCTTCTGAATGTGCATGAGGAGAAGACTGCATCTTCCTTGTGGAAGAGACTGGCGTCTATTTATCAAGGGAAGTCTTTGGTGAATAAACTGTTCCTGAGGAAGAAGCTGCACTCTTTGAGAATGCAGGAAGGAGGGTCTGTAGCTGATCATTTGAACGCATTTAATATGCTGATTGCTCAATTAACATCTATTGGTGTAAAAATTGAAGAAGAGGATCGCTGTATGCTATTATTGTGTTCTTTGCTAGACTCTTGGGATCATCTAGTGATGGCTATTGGGAGTACAACATCCAGTTTCAAGATGGAAGATGTTGTTGGTTCTTTGTTATCAAAAGAGATGAGAAGGAAATATTTTGAGATGGAAAAGGAGGCCCTTGCTATTAGAGGAAAATCAAAAGAGAAAGGCAAGAAGAAGGACAAGAAGTCTAGATCAAAATCAGAAGGGAGATCAAAGTCTCCTGGAAAGAAGTCTAAGGTGAAGTGCTGGAACTGTGGGCAACCTGTTCATGTCTGAAAGGATTGTAAAGAGGAGAAGAAGAAGAAGAAGAAGTATTCTTCCGACAATGATTCTTCTCATAGTGATGCAGACGCCTTCATTGCAGCCTTGACTACACAGGCATCAAATGATGTTTGGCTGATTGATTCTGGAGCATCTTTCCACATGACATCTCATAGAGACTGGTTTACAAAGTATGAAGAATACAATGGTGGAAAGGTGTACTTGGTGAGTGATTCAACTTTGGAAATTGTTTCCCATGGAAGAGTTAGAATTCAATTCCTTGATGGAAGAGTGAAGGGGATCAATGATGTTATGCACATACCAGGTTTGGCTCGAAATCTATTGTCTGTCAGTAAGCTAAATGATATTGGAGTACAAGTCACATTCTCTGGAAATGGCTGCAAGATGACTAGAGGTTCAATGGTGCTAGCTAAGGGTGCTCGTATTGGTACCTTGTACAAGCTAGATGCACATGCTGTTCAATGCAATAGTGTCTCTGTAAATTCATAGAAGGCTACTCATAGAGGTAAAGAGGGAAATGTTCCTAATTGTGTAAACTCTATGGAAGTTAAACTTCCAGCAGAGAAGACTATACTCTGGCATCATAGGCTAGGCCACATTACAGAGAAAGGTTTAAAAACCTTGAAGAATAAAAACCTGGTTGAGGGGCTTGAAGATTGTAACCTTGAATTTGAATTCTGTGAACATTGTATATATGGAAAACAACATCGTGTTTCTTTTTATTCCAGTCCTCATAAATCTTCTAGTTTGCTAGATTATATCCATTCTGATGTATTTGGTCCAGTGAATGTTCCTTCTTTGTCTAAGTCAAGGTACTATGTATCATTCATTGATGATTATTCGAGAAGAACATTTGTTTATTTTTTGAAAAGTAAATCAGAAGTGTTCAGTCGATTTAAGGAATTTAAGAACCTTGTAAAAAATTAGAATGGAAGAAAAATTAAATGCTTAAGGACTAATAATGGTGGTGAATTTTGTTCTGATGACTTCGAGAGGTATTGTAAAGATCATGGGATTAAAAGACATAAGAGTACATCTTATACTGCACAACAAAATGGAGTTGCATAAAGTTCAATAAGATAGTGATGGAGAGAGCATGAATTATGCTGAGTAGTGCTGGCTTGGAGGAGAAGTTCTAGGCCGAGGCTGTTGCTACTGCATGTTACTTGATTAATCGTTCTCCAAATTCTGCTCTTGTTGAGAAAACACCTTTGGAAGCGTGGTCTGGTAAGAAGCCCTCTTTAAGACATATCTGTGTTTTTGGCTGTGAGGCATATGCTTATGTGCCGTATGATAAAAGATTTAAATTGGAGAACAAGGATGTCAAATGTATTTTTATTGGCTATAGTGCTGGCATAAAAGGATACAAGCTTTGGAATCCTGATACAGAGATGATTGTATAAAACAAAAGTGTAATCTTTTGTGAGCTGAAGCCTTCTACCTTGGATTTGCAGTCAGAGACAAAGTTAGAAAATAATAAGGATGTAGCTATAATTCCTCCTACACTAGAGAAAGAGGAATTGAAAATTCAAAATGTACCTGAAACTGAGGAGAGCTCAAGTAGTTCTAAAAGTTCTGAAGAAGAAGAAGAACCTCAGCCTTAGCAAGTGAGGAGGTCAACTCGTGAAAGAAAGCAACCTGATAGGTATGGGTTCACTTTGATAGATTCTACTTGTGCCTATGCTTTGATTTCTAGCACTGATGAACCTAGGACTGTAAAAGAGGCATTTAAAATGTCTGATTCAGACTCTTGGTTGGAAGCCATGAATGAAGAAATGGCATCATTAGAAAAGAATGAAACTTGGAGTTTGGTGCCCTTGCCTAAAGGCAGAAAAGCTGTTGGCTGCAAATGGGTATTTAAAAAGAAGATTGGTTTGGATGGCAGTGTGGAAAAATATAAGGTGAGGTTGGTTGCGAAGGGTTATTCCCAGGTAGAGGGAATTGATTATGGGGAGATTTTTTCTCCTGTAGCTAAGCTGACATCTATCAGATTTCTTTTGTCACTTGCAACAACGTATGACTTAGAGGTTGAATAGATGGATTTGAAGAAAAAATTTCTCCATGGTGATCTTGAAGAAGAAATCTATATGTCCCAGCTTGAGCACTTTGTTGAAAAAGGTAAAGAGAAACTAGTTTGCAAGTTAAAAAAGTCTCTATATGGGTTAAAGCAGTCACCTAGAATGTGGTACCAAAAATTTGATACTTTTGTATTGTCTTTGGGATTTGTAAGATCAAAATCTAATCATTGTGTCTATTACAAAGCTGAAAGTGATCAAGTTCTTATTATTGCTCTCTATGTTGATGATATGCTGTTCATAGGCAATAGTAAGCTAATGATTTCTGATCTTAAGTCTTAGTTGTCTGCTAAGTTCAAAATGAAAGATCTTGGTGCAACAAGGTATATTTTGGGGATGGAGATAACCATGGATAGGGCTAATAGAAAGCTTTGTCTCAGTCAGAGTAAGTATATCAGGACTGTTCTAGAGGGATTTTGTATGAATGATTGCAAGCAGCTAGTTGTTCTAGTCTTGTAGGGAACAAAGCTATCTGTTCAAGATTGTCCAAAATCTCCTACTGAGATGGAGGACATGACCAGTGTACCCTATGCTAGTGCTGTAGGCAGTCTAATGTATGCAATAGTCTGTACAAGGCCAGACATTGCCCAAGCAGTGGGAGTTCTTAGTCGGTTTATGGCTAATCCTGGAAGGACACATTGGGATGTTGTGAAAAGAGTTTTTAGATATTTGAAGGGCACTTCAAATTTTACTTTGTGTTACCATGGGAACTTGGTTGAATCCCAAAGGACTCTTAGTATTCGAGGCTATGTGGATTCTGATTGGGTAGGGGACATTGACAGCAGAAGGTCCACCAGTGGATATCCTTTCATGTTGAATGAAGGTGCAGTAAGTTGGATGAGTAAGCGGCAGGCTATAGTTGCTTTGTCCACTACAGAGGCTAAATACATGGCAACTACTCATGCTTGTAAAGAAGCAATTTGGTTAAAATGTTTGTGTTCTAGCATTGGTTTTGATGCAGGGCAAATAACTATTTTCTATGACAGTCAGAGTGCAATTTGTCTAGCAAAGAATCCTACTTTCCATGCCAGAACGAAACATATAGACGTACAATACCACTTTGTATGAGATATGGTGGAGGATGGAAATGTTAGTTTGGAAAAAGTTGATACTCTGGAGAATGTTGCAAATGCATTGACGAAGCCTGTGAGCACAGACAAGTTCAGGTGGTGTGCCAATTCAATGGGCCTTAGTGCCCATGTTTTTTAGTAGTTATGTTGTGCTCTGGAGGTGCCTGTGTGATCTTCGTCAAGTGGGAGATTGTTAGAAATATATGCCTAAATCATCACAGGCTGTAACCTCTATTGGAGCCAAGTCGGTGTGACATGATTTGGGTCTAGCCGACTAGCAACTTTGGATCTTGTGGTTTGTACAGGTCACTGTGACCTTGTTTCAGTCATGCCGAAGGATCTTATCACTGTGACATGTGGCAGTCATTGTAACCTCTCACCGCCCATGGAGATCTCTGGCCAACAGGTCATTCTATCGTATATCGGAGAGACTTGGCTGAAAGATTTAAGGTTTCAATTTGAGGTCTTACCAATATGAATGTCTCACCGATAACATTCACTTGGTGTCTTTGGGGTAACTCGGAGGTTTTGTTATAAACTCTTGGCAATAGTTGCTTTGTCTCACCGACAGTATACATCGGTATAACATGAGATGGCTCGGTAAGAAGTGTTACCGATATGGATGTCTTGCCGATAGTGTTTAGTTTGAAGTCTTCGAGGAAAGTCTTGGAGTTCAGTATGACTTATATTGATAAGGAATGTCTCACCAACGGTGTACACTCGGGGTAGCACAAAAGATCTCGCTGTGAGGTCTTAATGATGGAAAGAAGTCTTGTCGACTGTTCGGTATGACTTGAGGCTTCAGAGTAACATAAAGAACTCGATAGGATGCCTCGGTGAAAGACTATTTTCTTGCCGATGTGAATACTCATGTCTGTGTGACTTATGGACCTCAGTATGAAGTCTTGGCAAAAGCGATGAGTCTCGCCGACTGGTGGATGCTTCAGAACAACATGAAGACTCAATGGGAGGTCTTGGCGAGAGCGAAATGTTTTGCCGATGGTATGACATTTCGATGTGACTTTTAATATCGGTATGTGGTCTCACCGAAGAGCGATACTCTTGCCGAAAGGAAAACTGAAGTCGATGCAACTTGTGAGCTCGGTAAAACATCTTGCCGATAGGATGAACTCTTGGCGATATCGAATACTGATTGTGTTGGCATCAGGGAGACACGGTCAGTGTCTCACCGATATGCCAACACAACTTGATTTCCTTTTGACCATTTGACCATCCTATGTGGAGTCTCGTGGACCAATTAGAGAAGCCGAATGGGAATCGTTGGAAGACAGTTCATTGTGGCAGTTCTGAGAGGAAGCTCAGAAGACAGGGAACAACATGAATATAGTTTGTAGTTGCAGATGCTCGATGGTTCGAAGAACAATTGTGTGAACAGTTTGAATTGTATTTGAGTGATTTCTATTCTATAAAGATTGTAACTTGAAGGTTCCTGTACAAGATTGATCATTGTGAAAGCTACTGTAATCTGGAATTAGAAAGATAAGTTAGAACTCTGTATGTAATTATTTGTTACTATAATACAAAGTGACTTCTCTTGGTGTGGTGGGTTTTTCTCCCATAAAGGGTTTTCCCACGTAAATCTGGTGTTCATCTATATTTTTCTAATTCTCTGTTTCTGCTATTTATTTCAAAGCGCATCTTAATTGAACTGTAATTGAAAAATTAAGAATATATCTGCATTCTTCCTTGAGGTTTTGACGTTAGGAGAGTTGCTTCCGCATCTAGCTTTCCTTACATAACGGAGTCTCCTTCACACCTATCAAAATGCTAATAAAAAACCACTTTTGATTTACCTTTTGGGGGATCAAATGAATTCATTTAAAATTTATTTTTTGTAAGTATGTAGTCCTTATTATAAGCTTCCCAAAAAGTATAATTTTCAATAAATTTAATTTAATTATTATATTTATTTTTATTTGTTGTGAATGTAGGTTTTCACCGAAAATCAAGCTCTCTATTCTACACATGTGGAAAAATAGAAGATTATCAAAAAAAAAAATTGAAAAATATGAGTGCATCAGATATTGAAGTCCTTGATCCAACAAAAAAAATAAAATTGAATTTTGATACATACAAAATATGTTACACATTATACGGTCGCACCATGTCGAATTGTAATTGGTTTAAATTTGAAACTTGATTAAAGAAAAAATATTTAATAAAAGACTATCTAACCAAGTGGAAGCACTAGATATTAGAGTTACAAATCTAAATTTGAAAGAATTATAATTTTATCCTTCATGGAAAAAAAGTTATGCGTTATATTGTGAGCACCACTTTTTAAAAATGTTGTTTTATGAAAAAAATCAGTTTTCGAGGGAGATGGAAAAAGAAGTGCAATTGGCTTTCAAAAAATTTGAAAAAAAAATATTTAGAATCTACATACCAAATTTCACAAAACTCTGTTTGCATCATCTTCAAATTCCTCACGGTTTAGCCGCTATAGGTTCCCAAAAGTGAAGACTTAGTTAGAAAAAATCAGTTCAGTGTCTAGTTTGGCCAAAAATTGTAAACCACTGTTGTGGGATCACTCATGGGCATGACAACTTAGTAGTGCAGTACAATTTTATAGGAGGAATAATTGATTATTTTTTCTTGGCCTTCATTAATAAGATAATAGTACATACCATGTATTTAACTATTTTTTTCAAAATCATGCATGTGAACTTCTTTTGATTGAAGTTGCTATCCTTACTTCTGATAATAGGACAACCCATAAGCTAATTACTTCCTTTTGTATAGGGGTTTGAACTTTGAAGTTTCCATCTGTTGTGCAAATTTATTCTTCGTTGAAAGTAAGAGCTAGTTGGATAGTTTAGGAAAGTATATGTTAACTTAGGAATGCGGTATTGACACAAAAACTTCATAATCCCCTAATCATGAAGTGTCAATATTCAATTAATGTGTCGATTTCCCCTAGATGGTTCTAAGAATTCATTTTATTCATGGATTTCACAGGTATGGTTTGATAAAAGAGAGAGAAAATGCACATTGTGCTTGCTCATAAAGAATTTTGATTTTTTAGCTAAGTCAACGAAACAATGGATGAATAACACAATATAACACCACAACAAACCTCATGGAACCCATAGACTAGAGAGTGTAAATTCCAACAAGGTTTCCTGAGAAGCAAGTAAACAATCTATGGAATAAATGTTGAATAGTTAAATACAAAACCAATAATGTATTTTCATGACTCTCTGCAACATAAATTCCAAAACACTGATTTGACAAGAATAAGCTCACACAGATCAAAAATCTATGATATAATGATTGGACCTTAACTAAAAAAATAATGTATGTGTTAGGCATTGCAAATATAAATAGGATGATCAACGAGAAAATATATAGTAAACAAAGAATGAAACTTTTATGTCCTCAAAACATAGTATATTTATCAAAAGTATTCTTCACTTTTAGTTTTTAGAGGGATTGCTTCCAATTGCACTTTTGAGGTAACCCTTTCAACATGCCATATAGTGATGTCATCAAACAAACCTATAATAGCCCATGGTTCAAATTTTTGGACTTCAATATCACTACTACATATCAAACCCCAATGATGCACTTTACTTAAAAAACATCCTGTGTTTGAAAATATTTGTACACCTTGCAAGGCAACTAAACTCATTTATTTTTTATGATATCTTAGATCTACAATACAAATGCATCTCATGAAGGCGTGTCATTTCATAATTTGAATTAAGATGGGTACAATTTCTTGCAAGAATCAATTAGATTTTTAAAATTCCTAAGTGCATGAACAAGATCCTAAATCTCTATAATTAATGCCTCTCCAAGCACAAATATTACTTCTAAACCATGCTGGCTCTATAAATCATGATAATTTCTAACTAGTGATGCTTGAAAAACCATGCCTTCCCACTTCCACTAAGATTTGAGCTCCAAAGCCTTACTTGCACTTTTTAGTCAAACTATGATTTGGGTTCTCTTATCCCATCTTTTAAGTTTTGGTCCACATATACTCTAGGGTATTTCCAACTGCAAACTAGCAATCTGAATTACTTATAACGTTTTGTCACTAAGAATCTTGCAATTCTCTATCATTGCAGTATCTCAAAACATAAACATACTAATACAACTAAATGTTCACACCATAAAGACAGACAATAACTGAAATTATAAAAGAAAATCCTCAAAACAAGGCTATGTATGGTTCAGATGAACATTGTTTACCATTTGCAATTCACTAAGATATGCTGCTCTAAAATATATGGAAGTTCAAACATGGAGAAAAAGGTGCATTTATACTTGCAAACATCAGGCTTTTAATTTTTTTTAGTGTTTCTCATTTGCAGAGGATCGGGACTTCCCTTCACGTATTCAACTACCATGCATTTCATAATTCTTGAAGCAAGGGTCTTAACTAGCATATGTAAGATCATGTTCACATGCCCTAAACCTGTATACAATGTCATTATCCTCTGTAGACACTCAAATTTTTCCTCACAATCATAATGATATTCGTCTATTGATTAAATAGATATTATTATTTACTTAATCAATTCATTCAATACTTTCTTCTATTCATGCATTTCATCAAATCATTAAACCGTCTCATGCTTGTTCATCATCCATTTACATAAATCATTTCACTTTGACTATTTGCATGATTATTCATTTGCATTAATCATTAAAATACATCCATAATTTATTAAATAATTTAAAATTCATAAATGAAATTCCATGAAATTAACTTAAAATTGCACATTAAATTCATAAATCAATTTCCATGGAATTAGCTCAAAATTGCACAATTTGAGCTTCCAAACATGAATCATGTTATAAATCACTCCACTCATTTCTCATTTCTCATTTCTCATTTTCACATTATGCATTCATCTATAAAAACCTCCTCCTCACTTTTTGGGGATACACATTTTTATTTAAAAATTCAATTTCAATCTCTCTTCCACTCATCACAGCTTCTTGTTGCACTTATGCTCATAAAAATATGAGAGCATCAAATGCATAAATCAAGAATCATGGTGAAATAGGAAAAAAATGGAGCTGATTTTCCTTTGAATGCATTTATTTTAGTTTTGCATAGTTTATTTTGCATTTTGCATTTGTATTCATTTGGAAAGGCTTTATTGATGATATGCTGAAATTTTGATTTGGACTTATAGATTAAATCATTTAGCTTCTTTAGTTTTCAGCATAAACAAAATGGTGAACCCGAGATGAACGCCTGGATGAATATTTTCACATTTTGCATGCACACTGATTTGCAAAAAAATTGAAAGACAAATCTGATATGATCTACATTTTGCATCAATTTCTTTGCATTTGATATGATCTACATTTTGCAGAACATCGATTTCTTCACATCTACAACATATCAATTTCGTCACATCTGAATATGATATATATTTTGCAGGATCAACAACCCCAGATCTGATATGATAGACATTGTCTCATTTTGTAGTTGAAAGGCAAAATATGATATCAATTTCTTTGTAGCAAGTTACATTGTGAAAGCATTTCAAAATACAATAAAAACTTCAATTCAAACAAAAGCAAAAAATAAATAAAAAATCATTGGCATAATTTAAAAATGTATCACTTGCATGATTCAGTTTTCAACGATTTATGAGCTTGTAGCACAAATCTTTGATTTGAATCTTTGAATAATGAATAACACCCTACAACATTTTATCCTACAATTTAATTTTTAGTGTCAGTTTTTAGTTTTAACATTTAAATTAGATTTTTAGTTTTCAACTTTTAAATTAGATTTTAGTTTTTAGCATTTAACTTTTAATGTAGAGTTAGCTTTTAATTTTTAAATTAGATTTAGCTTTTAATCTTTTAATAGCTTTTTCTAAATTAGATTTTGCCTTTTTTTTTAAATTTTGATCTTTTTAAATTTAGTTTTATTTTAGAATGTAGATTTAATATAGATTTATTTCAGATTTAATTTAATTTAATCTAGTTTAGATTAATTTTTTATTTTAGATTAATTTTTAGAACTAGATTAATTTTAAGGCTTAGATTAATTTAGATTAGTTTTAATTAACTTAGACTAATTTTTAATTTAGTTTAGAGTTTTAGTTTCTAATTTAATTTAGATTTTTAATTTTTAGATTTACTATTTAATTTAGATTCTTAGCCTTTTAATTTAGATTTAATTCAATCTCTAATTTCTCATTTAGTTAGATTATTTTTAATTTAGTCTAGATTTTTAGTTACTCATTTAATTTAGTTTAATTTTGACTAAAATAGTTTAGATTTCTTTTCTTTTAGTGTGGATTTTAAAGTTCTAAGAATTAAATTAAATTTAGATTTTAATTTAATTTATAAGTAATTTAGATTTAGATTTAGATTAAATTAATTTCATTAGGATTTATGTTAGTTTTCATTTTGGTTAAGTTTTGGTTGTGTGACTAATTTTGTTAATTTGGTTTCTTTTGCTAAGTTCATTTGGCAAAGAATTGAAAATCAAAACATATGCTTGTCAAAGAAAGGAGGCATGAAACTACTAATGAGATTTTGATGCAGGACGTTCATCGAAGACATGATTTTGAAACCAATTATCTTTTAGATTAGAAAATACTTCAATTGGTGCATTAAAAATGAACAATTGTCTTCTCTCACGTAGATCTAAGTAGGGGGTGAATTAATACTGTTTGATGTGCTTGAGATGGTAGGGAGTATGCTCTCACCTTGTGCAAAACTTGGTGATCAGAAACTAGACCCATCTATTTTATGTGTCACTCCGACTCAATAATTGAAGTATCCTCTCCCCTTGCGCACTTGTGCGATCCTGGGTGGAAGAGAAACAGTTATGGACTCTAGGACTTGGGCCTTCCTTGGTGGGAAAAAGTACTCACCTCAAGGCGACTCAAACTGACAATGGAGCTCTTTGGCCGAGCTGCCCCCGACCGGTATATAAATGTGAATCCTAATGGAAAACTTAGGATTACAAGTGTGGATGTGTCATACGGACCAAGTAGTACTCCCCAAAACCCTATTGAGCGTAACCTCTTCAGGTTGGATTGCCTCCTAAACGAAGATTAATCTTGTGCCCCATGTATGGCCACTCGAACGGGGGTCCCAAATTAAACACCTTTGTGTAGTAGCCAACAACCTTCTATTTTCTAGCGCAACACCGGTCGGTGTGAAGGAATCCACATCTTCGTAGTTTTTAGTAGAGGTGATCAATATGCCATGGGAGTTTCATGGGGGTTGGAAGCTTGGTTGGCCTAAGAAGTGAGTGCACTGTAAGAGGGAGCCCGTGTGGCCAAGCTTCTGGATTCACATGCTAAGAATATGTGGTCGGGGAAACCCACATGGAATCTAGCAGATATTGTCCTTTCCAACCTTAGAATTTGTGCTTGTATTGCAAAAATTCACGATTGAAAATAAACTCAAAAACACTTTTTCTGCTATGTCTTGCGTGTGTGTTCAAAAATAGACCTCAAACAAACATCACACCTAGTAACTTGCAACACCTCAAAACATTCCCAAAACCATCAACCAAATATGTCTAACCGCTATCCTCCATATTCATCCATGACCTATGAACGAAACCAAAGGATTGAATATCTTGACCATCATTTGAAAGAGCTTGAAAAACAACTAGAATCCCAACATTTGAATGAAGTGGTGCAATCATCTCATAAGCCTTTATCCTCATCCAAAACTACATCATCCAATTTTAATGTCCATGAATTTCTACAAAGGATAAATGAGAAACCCAAATCTAAGTCCTCAAACACAAATGATATTGTGCAATCCTACCATGTCATGCATCTATCTTCATCCCCCATAAGTCAAAATAAACCTCATGATTCTTTCACCCAAGTTAACGAATCTATTCAACCATCCTCTCCTATCATGCCATCTACATCCAATGATTCATGTCAATCTCTTAGTCCAAAGCATGCTAGCATAGACTCCCTTGCACATCAAGATCAAAGCATTCTTTCAACTCCATCCAATGATACTAAAATTCTACAACCCCTTCCTATCTTTGACCAAGATCCCATCTCTCAAGAACCTCATGATGATCCCCTTATCTCTTTTTGTTTCATCCAATATGATCCCCTTCCATCTCAAGAGAAAAGTATCCTTTCAATTACTCCTTCCACCTCAGCTAATCAATCCATACCATCTAATGATTCCATTGCATCCCAAGAGAATTATAGTTCTTCCATCACATCCAATGATATACTACCATTTGCTGATCAATATATGCTTTCCACATAATCTCAAGATTCCCTTCCTCATCAAGATCAAGATAAACCTCCATTCAAGGATACCTTTTCATTCCATGATGATGTCCATCCTTCTCATGATGAAGATATGCCTTTCATACCACTTCATGATGATTCCATACCTAATAAAGAGCAAGCTACTCCATCTCCTACACCTCAAGTGATCCTTTTCCAAGTCAAGATCAAAGTACCCCATCATCCCCATATCAAGATTCTATCACATCCTAATTCCCCTCATGACCACAATCCTCCACAAGAGTCTATCACCCCTATTCAAGCTATCCATGAGCACCTTGCCTATCAAATGGGTTCTCTCACTTTTATCCAAGGTGGTTTACTCAAAGATCTTGTTATTCCTTCCATATCACATCCACCTCATGATGGACTTGCATCTTGTTTCATAAACAATATATATCCCGTTGGAAAACAAATGTGTCAAAGTATGAACTACAAAGGCAAAGGATTAGGCATTCACGAACAAGGTATCCTAGAACCCCTTTATATCCAAGAAAATCCATATTATCATGGCCTTGGCTATACACCTAATGCTCAATACATGGGTACCCATCGTAAGCCTAGATTCTGTCAAAATAAACCTACTTATCCTAGTTCATCAAACCTTCCATCTATCCTAGGTCCTTATCCTAGTCCATCAAACCTTCCATCTATCCTTGGTCCTTATCATCCAAACCCTAGTTCATTAACCCTTCCATCCATATTGGGCCCTACATCCCTCCATCTCCTATTCATCAAGAACAACAAAGGCACACATCCTTGATTCCCTCTCAAAATTCTACCTACATTAACCCATCCATAAGACCTCCATATAATTCATCTCCATCCACTCGTCCCATTGCTCTTGGAAGCAATTTGGGTGCCAAATTCAAAAGCTTCCATATCAAAATCCACATATATCAAAGGATCAACATGTCTCCTTGAAGAGACATGCAAAAATAAAAGAAATTATGATCCAAAGTCAAAAGAAAAAAAATCAAAGGCCACAAAGGCCCATAAATCAAAAAAAAAATTTCAAAAGCCACAAAGGCCCATAAAGCAAAAAGAAGAATCTCAAAGGCCACAAAGGCCCATGAATCAAAAATCAAAGTCAAAAGCTATGTGGATTCCTAAAAGTCTTGTATAAGCAATAAAATCTAAATTGGCATCCAAATTTGCTAATCCAAAAGCTTCCTCCAATCATCCGTCTAAAAACCTATCACCTTCCAAATTCATTTTTCCTCCATCACTCCACCACCCTTCAAGGTGTGTGCCGATGTTGATCTTGCCATCCTTTCTGCCTATCCATCAACCAACCTTCCAACCTCCTATCCATTATCCAACATTCATCCCCAATTATCCTCCTTTAATCCAAACCTTTGCATAAGTCCTCAACTTCTTCCATCACACCATTAATCTACCAATGTTTATGAGCCTAATCCTCATTTCCACGGTTTATTAGAGCACACATTCAAGGGATATTAGTCGTGAAACTTGATGCTTGAGTCCTTCCTCCATCTCCCTATCATGCATATATTACCTTGCATTTTCATTTATCCCTATCCATATCCTATATTCCATATTCCTCTTGCACTCTACACTTGGGGGCAAGTTTCATCCATCCTATCATTCATATATCCATTATCCTCTTTATGTTCATCCTTCACCTTTCCACCTTTGATCTTGACAAGGTTAAGGATCCTCTTAAACGTCATACATCTTATCCTATACACTTTATCCATATCTTTCATATCATATCCTTCACCTTATCCATATTCCATCATTCTATCTAAATACATCCTTTCTTCCCTTGGTCTTCATGAGAAATAGGGGAAAAATACTTAGGAATTGTGTCCATATCTTATCTAGTTGATCTTGATTATCCTATTCATTATCCTTATCCTCACATTATTCCATTCCATATCTCCTAGGTTATCAAAATCCATGTCCCATTTCCTTCCTTTGTTCTTGATGAGATTAGGGGAAAAATTACGAATGCATGCTTTGGATTTCCTTTCATATCCTTATGTGCTACCATTCCATCATAGTTCACATCTTTATCATTTATCCATGATTAAATTACCTCCAACATTGGACATAATGTCTCTTTGCAACTTTGAATCTTATCATGCAAATCATATTTAAGCCTAGTTGTAAAACATTATCCAATCCGCATATCTTTTGTCAATCAAACATCATCAATCACCAATCTTATCATACTTAGAGGAATCAATGATCCTAAGTACTTACCATCATCATGCCTTATGGAATCAATCATTCCTGACATCTTAATCAATCAACCATTATCATCTTTTGACAAAAGATATGTTGCTTGTGTGACATGTTTTGCAGTGAATCTTTCATTTTGATCTATCATTTATCTATGGTTGCACTACCTCTAGTGTGAGGCATCTAGTTTCTTCAATCATTCATATCACATTTCATCTCACTCCATCTTTAAAACTTAAAAGAATCCAAAAAAAATAATAAAATGTCCTAAAAAAATCCAAAAAAACCATAAAATGTTTTGAAAAAATCCAAAAAAATCATAAAATGTCCTGAAGAAATCTAAAAAAATCAAATATTCCAAAAATCCCCCAAAAAAATAAAAATAAAAAATTCCAAAAAATAGTGACACTTTTAGATCACCACACAACTTCAAACTTCAATCAAAACACATCACAATTGACAATCAAATGAACATTGCAATATATATACCAATTTATCTGGCAGACCCACACAACACACCGAAACTATGATAAGTGTCGGTTTTATAGTAAAGCATGATGCATGTTTATTTATTTCTCTGATTGTTTTATGATTTTATCTTTGGTGACATGTCTTTTAGCTTCTCCAGGATGTCTTGGACTAGAGAGGTGAGGATGGGGCATGTTCACTTGTTTTCTCTCTGTGGATTGTTTCTTATTCACAAGATGACTCGTCTTAAGACATGGTTGTCTAAAACCATCAAGGACCTATGGGTCTAATGTAGATGAGAGCATTCCTTGTCTGATAGTGTCTTCCATGCAATAAATATTCAGGTCATCTAAGGTTTTTATACCTAGATGCTTATACTTCATTACTAAATAAAAATGCAAACAGTATTCAGATCGTCTAGATGTTCATGTTATCTAGACGCTTATGCTAATTTGTGACATAATAAGCTCGATGATGATAAAAGTAGTTAAAAGGCACAAGAGGCTTCATCACCTTCATTCTCTTCCATCTTGCATTTCATTTTATTCATATTTCTTGTTGTAGAGAAATCAATCAATTGCTTAACTCACTGATATATGTCTCTTGAATCAAATCTCAAATCAATCAACCTATTTCTCAAAATTTCATGCCCCCTTAATTAATCAGTCAATCCATCATTGCAACACCTTGTCTTGCGTAAGCATCATTCTAAATCAGCTTAATCAGCTCAATCAACTTCATTAGCTCATCAACCTGGCTATATTGACCATTTCCATCAATTGTTCAGTTACGCCTATCAATTGTGCATTTTCATCAAAATGTACATCACTGCTTTATCACTTGCACAATATCAGGTATCTAATCATTTTCTAGAAATCTATCGAGAGATTAATCTTCTTACAATTTGTTCGATCAATCTCTCGAGGGGGCATATCATTCTTATCATAATCCTTACTAGGATATCTTTGGGGCATGTATCAGTTGTTCAATCTTTTTCTTTGAAACAACACGACAAGCTGCATTGTCTCAAAGAGGGGCAAAATGTAGACACTCAAATTTGTCCTCACAATCGTAACAATATTCATCTATTGATTAAATAGATATTATTATTTACTTAATCAATTCATTCAATACTTTCTTCTATTCATGCATTTCATCAAATCATTAAACCGTCTCATGTTTGTTCATCATCCATTTACATAAATCATTTCACTTTGACTATTTGCATGATTATTCATTTGCATTAATCATTAAAATGCATCTATATTTCATTAAATAATTTAAAATTCATAAATAAAATTCCATGAAATTAGCTTAAAATTGCACATTAAATTTATAAATCAATTTCCATGGAATTAGCTCAAAATTGCACAATTTGAGCTTCCAAACATGAATCATGGCATAAATCACTCCACTCATTTCTCATTTCTCATTTTCACATTACGCATTCATCTATAAAAACCTCTTTCTCACTTTTTGGGGATACACATTTTTATTTAAAAATTCAATTCAATCTCTCTTCCACTCATCACAGCTTCTTGTTGCATTTGTGTTCATAAAAATCTGAGAGTATCAAATGCATAAATCAAGAATCATAGTGAAATAGGAAAACAATGGAGCGGATTTTCCTTTGAATGCATTTATTTTAGTTTTGCATAATTTAGTTTGCATTTTGCATTTATATTCATTTGAAAAGGCTTTATTGATGATATGCTGAAATTTTGATTTGAATTTATAGATTAAATCATTTGGCTTCTTCAATTTTCAGCATAAACATCCTCAACTGACCATTATGTATACCAATATCCAAAGTTTAAAAATACTGTCATTGAAAACAAACAATATTACTATTCTTCATAGATTGTCCTTTTAATGCATTGTTGGCATTTGTTCTCATAGTTTATGTCTTTTATTCTCAGTTAAATGTGATAAAATGTATTGGGCAAAAAACTAACATTAAATGTAGAATCACAAAGTTCCTCAATCTTCAACATTCAGTACAAATATTACAATAGTGTCAATAAAACTATTCTTGAACATTTTGGTAAGAACTTCGCTACTTTACAGCTCTTGTTTTCTATTAATTTAACTATTACACTTCCTTTAAATAGAAATACTAATATATTGAATTACAATATAATATATATAAAAATATATATGTAGGGACAACTATTTTCAACTAAAACATAGGTTGCAACAACAAGAACCTCTTACAAAGTTTGGAAATAACTTTCCATCGTATACATGGTTTGTAAAAGGGTAATCACTAAAAGAAGTACGGCTGCCACAAAGGAGACAACATACCATGGCCTTGAGCAATGCTGTTGCCAGAACTCGCTAATCCACAAGTTCAGTTTGCTGTTGTAATGATCATTAACATCTTTTAAAACATCTTTAAAATCATCCTTGTAAGAGATTCCGATGCACAGATCATTGAATATTTTAGCTACATCTTCATCAGTCCCTAGATAATTTTTGATAATATTGGCTCTCCGAAAGAGCCCAACATCCTCCTTGGAGTCAATTAAGTTATCCATTATGTGCATGTTGAGCGAAATTACTCGTTTAATTGGGGAGTTTTTCTGCCTTTGACACTCTTCAAAAGCCACCAGATTTCTCAAGAATGTATCTGTGTCATCGTCAACAATTATTTGAGGGAGATAAAGCGAACTGCTTCGGAAACATCTGCGTTTAAAATGAAAATTTCCTTCCATGCTTAACTTCAGTTTAATTCCAGCAGTCCTCAATTTTTCTGCTGAAGGCATCCTGCTTCCATCTACAGCTGTCCGTCTTGCCCCTCTAAAACAAACAACGCTATTTGCAGTGGCATTGCAAGTGGAAGCACCACATTGAACATTGCAAGCACAACATTTAATGGAGTTATCGGACTCGCAACCAGAACCAGAATGTGATAACAAATCTGCAATCACCTGCCTTGACAAATCCAAGAGATGGCGTACACCTCCTTTAATGAGTTTTTCAATTACTTCTTCGTTTTCCTTTACTTCGGGTGAGAAAGGATAGCCTCGGAAAAACCCACCAGTGAGGCTGTTTAATTGTTTGGCCAGGAAGGCCGGCACTGCTCCAAGGTCTTTAAGCTCCAACTCTAGGATCTTTTCCAGAATGCAGAATGGAATCTGGTTTTCTAGCTTCAACATGTCAAATACAATCTCTTGTCTTTTAACGTTCTCATTTCTCTCGGAGCAGAAAACGAGGCTGGAATTTGGCAATTCCATTCGAAGGAATTCGAGAATAAAACACGCATCCATGGTCATCATCCAGACAAATGGAACGTCATCCCATTCGATGGCCGAGTCTTCATAGCAATCTCTGATTTCTTTCAATTGCTTTTTAATCTTGTTGAGTAACCTTCCTATGGTCATACCAGGGATCCTTTCCAAGGTTCTGTCTACTGCTTGGAGCTTATATTCATCTATTGCACTCAGCTGCTGGTCTTTCTTCTGATGAAAAGGTCCAAGAAACACAACAAGAGGATTATAAGCTTCTGGTTTGCTTTTCTTTATAGATTCGGGCACCTGATATATAGACACGCGGGCAGACGTTTTTCTTTCTGTGTACTTTTCAGATTTACGTATGCTTTTAACTTGATGACAATTGTTTTGACAATTGGATGGGAATATTCTATTTCCATTTGCACAGTTTTTTGTTAATTTGATGACAACTTTTTATTATTATTTGTATTGTTTTATGTTTTAAATTTGTCTGCAAATATTTCATAATACTTAATTTTTTTAAGGAAAAAGTCTAGATTTGTCCAAGTTTATTTCATTCCATTATTTAACACTTATTATTAATTGTTTAATCCAGCCACATGCAACTAGACTTTGCAGTGCATCCATGTACAAACACACATTCTCTAACATATTAACATACATATAGTTTTCTATCAATGTAATCCTTGAACCTCCTTTAGGTGCAAGTGCTAGTATTTAAACCTTCTTACAGACATTTTTAGTGAAGGAAAAGGACAAATTAATGTTTTTTTTTCAGATATTGATTTATAAGGGTTTGAAAAAGATTAAGGTTGATATAATAAATTAAACAAATGATCAATAATGGAAAAATATTCCGCTTTTTTTATAAGGTGAAATAACCACTTTTAAATATTAGGTGGTTACAAAATTATGTAGATAATTTTTAAAATTATTTTAGTGATTTATACATTGTTATTAGATATGGTAGTCTTGATATGATTGACAAAAAATAGAATTTGAAATAAATTTAATAATTAACTTTTTCACTTTAAATTGTATTTACAGACACTTTTAGTATATGAGGGAGATGCTTCAACATCTATAAATAGGGGTAGACAGCATTATTTCCATTGTTAGAGGCAAAATTGAATGTTGTATAGATCAACGTAGGAGAGTTCAACTAAATTCTAATGGAATTTTTGAGATTGGTTGTGGTGATAAGAGCAATCTTAGTTGTATCCAATTTTGTACTTCATTTTGAATATTAATAACATTAAGGAAACCAATCAATTATTGATATCAAGCCACTTTTTCCTTTAGAGGCATTCCAAGATAAAAGATTTTAGTTTAAGAAATTTCATGTATATCATTTTGGTATTAGATTAGTTTTATGATATTTTAGAAATTATGGAGTGATTTTATTGTATGACAATTACTATATTTTTAAAGGAGGAGTTGTTGCTTCACAATACAAATATTAAAACTCACATGTAGGATAAATAGGCTATAATGGATGATTTGAATGCATCTGTGTCCATATTGGAGGGTTACATGGAAAGTGTGATGAAGAACCAACAAATCATAGGCTTATATAAGAGCACATGATAAGAAAACAAGAAAATGGTTTGAGAATAGTCTTTTGTTAGTAATTTCATGAGAGCTCTAGCCAAAAAAATTACCATTAGAGGTCCAATGAAAAATAAGTTGATAGTGATCATTCTTGATAGTCATATGATACATAAGGATATGTAATATAAAAACATATTAAATTTGTTATCACCACCTAAAATTTTTCATTCATTTTGGTTTCATCCTCATGTTCCCCATTTCCTAGCCTAAATTTGTCACTAATATGTTTTACAACCACTCCTAAGCCTTTCAAGAACCCTTAAACTTACCTAAAAAATTTCATACCTAGACTCAATAAAGACACATTTTCACTTCAGATATTGATGTTTTGGTTAACTTAAAAATTGTCCCAATGTCCTAAATTCCAATATATCCTAATTTATTTTTAGTAGATATGTTGACTTGGGTGCAAATTAAAGTCATCATCACCCTCATTTGGGAACAAAAATTTCTTCTACAATAAATCTATACTCTTAGTACTAAATTTTCCTCCGTAAGGACTAAAAATAAGTTTTCATGTCCTCTATCCATTGACACTCCTCCATGACTAAAATTTGAAGATCCACCATAGTTGAATCTCCCCATTTCAATCTCCAATTGTTTCCTTCACTCTAGGATCCATATATTTTTTCCAATCTTTTTCTGCACTCTTCAAGATTCGCATTCATGCTAGGAAAGGTGTCTCAACCTTGTATATTAATATTAAGAATATTGATATATAAATTTTGGGCTATAAAGGATTTTTTCTCTAAAAAATATTGAAATAAATTGTAACTGGCTAAAGTGGGTTGTGGTGACATGGAGCTCTCTTAGATATTATGTTAGAAAAAAGAGGCTCAATTGAATTCTCAAGTCAAAATTTATGGCCTCTAAAAATTAGGCTCACATTAGAAATGCTGAAGCAATTATGATGCATATGAGGGTTATAAGAGGGAGTTTCACATGTTGACCAATAAAATTCACCAACTATTGACATACAATTATCAATAATAAAAAAATCTATGGAGGGTTTGAATTAAAAAAAAAGATTAGCCAAGTTGGGAGGTTAGTTATGGCATATGATGAGATATTCCTATGATAGGTATATATAAGGATTATGCTATGTTAGCATGAGGAATTTTCTTCAGGTTTATAAATTATTATTTGACTAAGGGATTTTTGTACCAATTTTTGGTGTTATTAGCTCATGACTTTGTGACCGGGCCCTTTGGTGGTTTCATGCATCAAGGTGTTAGACACACATGATAACTAAGAGGGGAGTGAATCAACTGTGCATTTAACCTTAAAAACCTTATTAAGTATATTAGTCAGAATGTAGACAAATGAAACAAAAACACATCTACAATCATTCACAATAGAACACCTAATTTTTATGTTGAAAACCCTAAAAGGGAAAAACCACGGTGAGGATTAACTCACTATATGAAAATCAAAACTGATTACAAGAGGCTCACTGCTTGAAGGGCTCACTACCCAGAGGACTCATTATCAAAGAGAAAAGGCTCACTACCAAGGTCTCATTTCCTAGGAAGATCACTTCTTTCGAATTACAAAGAAATAGTCACAAGGAGGCTCACTACCTTAGATCAATTAGAGAAACCACAATAATGTCTCTTTACCATCCACAACCTTTGGCTCACCACCTTCAACAACTTTTGGCACACTAAACGATATGCACTTTCTTCTCATTGCTTCTAAGAGTCTTAGGAATTCTTTCTCACACTCAAATCTGAACACATGATCACACATACTTCATTTTATACCACACACATCTCCAAATATTTGATCTTGCATATATATCTTTCACAACCTCAAATAACCTTCTCTAAGTTGGCTTCAATGAAATATATGGACTTAAAATGTGCAACCACCAAATAGGTCAACACCAAACACCTCTGTGGTGGAAAGAAATGAGGGTGGACCACATCAAGGGTTAACCAGGACCCAAATCTACACTGAAATGCTACACCAGCCTTCCAAAAACAACAAAGCTTGTTCAAAAACATCGCTAACACACCAAGTTGTCCAAACATACATTAACACTATTAAGCAACCAAATTCACACTTCACCAAGGTCAAAAAAATCCTACGAACCTTGTAGAAATATTACACAACATCATAGAATATTCCAACATCAATAGAATATTTAAAAACACTGGTGTAACCACATGAAATTGAGAATACTATCATCCTATGCAATCAATCAAATTGCCATTGAGATACAACTTATGATCTAAGCTTGCAAAATAGCTATACACTAAACCAACCAAGGGAAGGTAGGTACACAAAATATTAGCACATTACCAAATATGAAAGATAGGAAACTTCAGCATGGAGAAATGAAGAGCAGTTCCAGTTCTCTTAGAAATCCCTCTTCACAAGCCAAAGATATTCCAACACACTGTCAAACATATCTTCTATTGCCACATGATCCAAAACCTAAAATTTTGGATATAACACCTTTGAAGACCTTTGATATGATCACTTTGAAACCACATGTAAGCACATCTTCAAGAATGAAGAAATGTGGAGCAAAATACATAACACTTCTTAGTCACTTGCATGATCTTTATGCAAATTTTCTCAAAAGCACTTGGAAACCAAGTGACCCTATTGCATCTGACACCTACACAACACCATACACACCTTCTCAACATATCCACACTAGAGGTTGACATTGATGACAACACTAATGACAACATAGTGCAACATAAGGTTTCTCTATTTATTAAGTGCTTGAGATGGAGTTTGCATAGTGTATTTTGTAGGTATTATTATGATGTCAATATTTTTCTATATCCAAGTGTTTCCCAAGATACATCATTATTTTATGGTGAATAATTTTATTGCACATTATTTATTACCTATAAAATATTTTAGATAAACTTGCAAGACCCATGAAGCTACACATTTCTACAATGACTCTTAATACTAGCCAATTAGTTATAACTTGAATATTTCCCAAGTCAGCTCATATGACATCACTTTAGATAATATTAATTAAGAATTAAATCTCCCATTATAAAAAAGGAATATTTTTATAACTTCCCATATATTCTTTTTATTTGAGGCACTGAAAAACTACTCAAAATTTTCTCTTCATGCTCCTCTTCATTATATGAATATATTAAGATATCAACCATAGAAACTATAAAAAACTTATCTAGATACCAAATTCATTATAAATCATCAATATTGTTGGTCAATTGAATAGGAACCACCAAAAACTTATAATGGTCATACCTAGTCTAGAATGCTGTTTTGAAGAAGTTTTCCTTTTTAAATCACATCTAGTGATAGCCTTGATCCAAGAGGATCTAGGTCACTAGAGCACACCCTGAATCTTGGGATTTTCTTAGCATACAAGTTTTATTTTCATTAGTAGGATCTTCATCTAGCTTAACACCCATATTCCAAACTAGAAGTCCTAACTCAACTTTTATGGTACGAAAAAGCTTGACTAGTCTTTAATAGTTGTGATAGTTGAAGAAAAATATAAAATATCATGATTTCACTTGGCACTTCATCTCTCTCTTGATTTTTACATTAGTTTAAATAAATATATTTTGTAGTTAATTATTATAGAGAGGAGTAGCAAGCTATAGTTAGCATACATCTATAATTCTAATTGACAATATAAAAACCTAGCATGATAAAAAAATGATATTATAGTTTATCATTTGGTTGTTACTTTTCTTCTCTATTTTGTTGTTCAATTTTATACTTTTTATATTAATAACCTCTATCATATGCATGAACTATTATCACTTAACCTAATTGAATATATTCAATTGGGTTATCCACCAATTTATTCCTTAGGCTCTATAATAGTGGTATCCGAGTATAGTTATTCATATAATTTTTAAGTGTTATTATAGTGGTATCTAAAATTTATTCGTTATTTGTATGCAAATTCATATGAAGTATGAATATATGAATTTATAGATAAAAAATCATAACATTTTATCACACCTTCGTACATGCCCTTAAGTGTGAGATAAACTATTATTAAATCCAAACTCAAGATACGTTCTATAAAATTATAGAGGATGTATTACAAAGATAATGAGAAATATTGAATGATGCCATGCATGTCAAAAATAAATTATTGTTGATAAAAGTTCTTCCTACTCTTTAGAAAAGTTTAGAACCATTTCAATTCACAATTATCACAAGTGAATCTAGACATGCTTTCAACATGTTTGATACAAATATAGATGTGGATTCTATAGATAGCTAACTTAACCTAATCTATTCATACTATTTAGTTAATTATTTCTTTGACCAAGAAAAAATACATGTGCTCTTTCAAAGTTTCTTTCTTAATGAAGTATCGATGGAATAACTATAATTGCACAATATATGAGGATGACTTAGGAATACATTTAAATACATGTCATGGATTCATCAAAACCCTAAAAGAGACATTCTATCTAGTTTCTAGCTATGGTACAGTACATCAAGTTCTCTTATTTGTAGCAAGGTTGAGATCAATTAATGAAGGAGTACATAGATATTTTTCATACTTTAGAGTCAAAAAATATGTATTTAAGATTCAAATATAAACCTTATTTTGAAGTATAAGTCAAGGTCGAGACCACATATCCAATTATAAATGTGAAATTTATATGGATCTCTATAATTGGAAATGCCAACATATTTTCTTTAAAATTTGAATTAGAGGATAAAGTTGGGACTAAAATAGAATATTATAAGTCTCAAAATGATCCCCAATCTAAGCCCTTCAAGGATAATTCCAAACCAAGGAATATTTCTCAACACCATCCAAAAAAGAAGTATTAGCTAAAAATGATAAAAATAACTAGCCCAATATTGGGAAGTGGTATTAAATTCATAATTCTAGTACCCATTCCACTAAAGAATGCAACATTCATAAGACTAATTGTAGAAATTGATATAATAGGTACTAGCATGATAACATAGGTCTTCATTGTCTTGAGCATCCTCTTTATCCTTTTCACCATAGGTGAGCTCAAACTTTTGCTCCTCTAGAAAAGAAAATTGTGCCTCGATCCATCTCTTGGTCCTCCTCAACATTGAATGAGTGATTATATCAATATTAACTTCTTCCTAGACTCTATCCAGTCTAGCAATGGAAGAGGAAAGTTGACCACTTTGTTATAGGATTCTTTGTCAAGAACATTCTCATCCTCTTTTAATTGATCAGGCACTATATACAGATTGCAAGTCTAAATAATTTTGAGGGATACACTCATGTACGTTCTTTTCCTCACCTCTTCATCATTTTCATAGTTGGCCCAAAAGTCCTTAATGTGTAGTTGGTGAGTGTGCTATTTTCCAACCCACTTTTATATTTTCTGAGAGGGTTCACATTTCCTCTTTTGGTGTGGAACAAGTAGCCAAACTCCTAAATTTCCTTATTTGAATACTCTACAGATGAGGCTAAAAGAAAAGCATATAATCCTCTTCCCAGAGTCATGGGGTATGGAACCCAAACTCTATGCTTTGATTATAGTAATTGATGCGAAGCACCCAATTGTATAGTCAGCTCTAACAACACAATATTGTCCATTGGATAATTTGGTAAGGTCTATAAGGTGCACTGGAAAATCCCTCGATCCAAAAAAAAGTAAAATTTGGGAACTAGATTTAAACTAGTACCCGAACTTCTTTATCATACCCTTTATAGAATAAGACAATCTTACACCAAAATCTCCTTGTAATACATGGTAAACACATCGTTCACTCTTTTGTAGTTGTGCTTGAAGTTTCTATTTTGAAGCTGTGGGTAGCACTCATAAACTATGTAATAATCAAGGCCTATTCCCAGACTACCTTTGCAAGTGAGACTCTTGTATGGAAAGTTACATGCCAAGAGGTAGACGATATATGAAGTCATAAAATTTAGAAATTTTCTTCACTGCGGAGAACTATTCATTCATGTTGTCACTAATCATTCTAGCCCAATCAAATTTCTCCTATCAAAATCTCCTCAATTAAGAAAAACATCCATTCCTCAAATGTGGAGGCAATGGGCACACTGGTAATTGATGAGGTAAAAATAACCTCATCATGATAATACCATAAAGACCTGGTTCATACATGCAAATCTCTATCCTCTGCCAATTAATTAAATTTTAGGAGAAATAATTGCTTAATTTTTAGTAAGAAATTGTATAAACTTTATTTCTTTTTATTTCTTAAAGTATTTTGCCAATACAAATTTAATGGGTTATTTTAAGTGTTTTGTAGATAATAATCAGTCAATCAAAGTTGCAGATTGAAGCATCTAGCCAACACGTGCTCCAGAACAGGCTGAAGATATATGCTGGAAATATGCTTAAGAACTTTAGGGTGATGGACCGAAAATATAGTTGCTTTTAAAGTTTTTTATTTCTATTATCCTTTGAATTAAAGACTTTATGGCTCGGCTTGAGCCTCTTAAATACTATATAATAGGTTTTTAAAGACATACAAGTTATTCCTAGATCTATTTTAGATATTTTCAATGGTTATCCATACCATCTGAAATATAGGATGTAGTTACAGTTTCTCTATAAAAGATATGATCTCTAAGAAGTAAGATATATAGTGAAAAAGTAATGTTATACTGTCAGAATGTTTTTGAGGTTTATGAATAAAGAGATTGTTATCTAAAAATTTTGAGTTATGAGTTATGGATGGTAACTACGATTGATAGAAGTGTTTCTGAAATAGCTATGAATGTGAGCTGAGAATGAATGTGACAACCCACAAGTTGGCCACTCAACAAGAGTAGATAAGTGTTTTCTTTTATTATGATGATGTTCTGTAGAGAATCATTAAATTTACTATTATGAAATTTTAGTTATGAAGTATTTGTTGCTTTTCACTTCTGTAGTTTCTGTTATTAACTGTTCGAATCTTTATTGTTAAGAAAATGTTTTATGGATTGTTATAAGTTTTTCTACTTTTATAAATTTTTAGCATTTTAGTTTAGTCATTTATGTTCTTTTCAATTTAGTTATTATGCTTTCTAAATTATTTTTCTTATGATTTCAGTTCAAACATTTCCTGTTTTCTTAGGAATAAATTGCTTTACAGTTTTATAGTTAGACAATTTGAAGTTAGAATTAATATTAAGTTTTTCTTAAAAGTTAGAAGACCTGAGGGAGATATTGCAGACTTCTTCTATTGCAAATTGCCTTGAACACTACTCGGTCGACAAATTTAATTTTATATTCTAAAGTAATGGGACCTAATGACATCCTATCACTTTTTGGCACTGTTGCCAGGGACCCCTTAGCTTCTTTTGCTTGAGTGTTAATAGGAGACGCCTAGAATACCTCTTTTAGGCCAAAAATACTATCTTTGGCTTCCTTTTCTACATGGTTAGGAAAAGAGGCCCTCACAAATTATTTATACCAAAGACCCCACCAAAATACGTCCTAGTTATACATAGGGAGGCCCAAGACTCAAAAGACCATTCTGTTGACGAATTACTTGAGCCTAACCCACCCAAGGATTTCCACTATTTCCCAGAAGATCATCTTGTAGTGCAACCTGTTGTTGAAGAAATTATTTTTGAGGAGCATATTCCTCTGAACATCATGGGAGATATGAGGGAAGAAGCTAACTATAATGATGCCAACTGTAATAACAATGATCCTCAACTACCTAGAACGTTCACTTATCCTATTGCTCTGGATGCAGATGATGATACAATGATGAAAAACATCTCTCCAGCTTTCCTTCCAACCTTCTGTGGTTTATCTTTGGAAGACCTAGAGCAATTTATCTTTGAATTTAAGGTCCTTTGTCAAACCTATGACTATAAAAATGATAACCAGAAATTGAAGTTTTTTCCTTCTACTTTGAAGGATTCAACCATGCGTTGGTTTATGGGACTACCATCCAGAAGTATTACATCTTGGGAAGAAATGGAGACTGTGTTCTTGAATAAATATCAGAGTTATTGTAGGGTAAGTGATCGTAAGGAAGAGTTGTTTAAACTTAGGCAGAATGAGGATGAGAGTCTAGAGGGCTATTTGGATAGGTTTCTTTTCTTATCTAAATGATGTGGAGAAATGACCATTAGTGTTGAGATTCTCAAGACTATATTTCTTAAGGGACTCGATGATGATGCAAGAAGAAGCCTTGATTTAATGGGAAAGGTGACGTGTCTCAGTTAAACATTGAAGACATATGTGATTTGTGTTGCAATTTCTCACGTACTCAGGGAGGAATTCAAAAAACAAATCTTTTCAAAGGGAATGACAAGATAGGTAAGCTCTGAGAAGAAATAGAAAATCTTAAGACAGACATACTTGTCTAATTGAACACTACGTTGGATGGTATACAAGCAAAGACACTTAACCCTAAGACTTTGTCAATCTATTGTCCTAGGTGTCAAAATAAACATCTTTTACGTGAGTATCCTTTAGAAAAGGTTAATGTTTGTCAACTTTGTGAGCAAATCCACCCTACCAATCAATGTGAGCTTCTTACTGATCTTAAGAATACTAAGAAAAAAACTGCTCTGGTGGAAGAAGAAATAAATGTGTTAAATCAACGCCAGGGAGGTAATTTTTCTTATGGGTAGAATTCCAACCTTGCATGGAGACCCCAAAACAACTGGGTTGATAAGCAATGGCCTCCATCTTGGAATCAGCCCTATCTTCCACAACCTACTTGGGGAACTCCTTATTGGGGATCTTCTAAATGGGCAAGTCAATCATGGGGAACTTAACAGTGGTGAAACTAGTCACAACCACAATGGTACCCACAACATATTGCTCCCCAATGGAATCAAGGATAAAATCAATTTTATATTGGTCCTAGGAGGAATCAAAAACATAATTTGTTACCACCACCTCAAAATCTTCCTCAGACTGAGTAGGTAAATCAACCTCAACTTCCAAACCAACCACTTCCCAATCCTAAGAACAATCGATAAAATACTCCAGACTTCTTCTATTGCAAATTACCTTGAACACTACCTGGTCAACAAATTGAATTTTATATTCTAAATTAATGGGACCTAACGAAAACCTATCAATAATCTTGCTTAGTAGTGTGACCAAATCATTAACTTCCTCCTTGAATTCGCTCCTATATAATTTCTTTGGCAGCTTACCCGCATTTTCTTGAGGATTGTGCATCCATTTCTTGTTGATCACATGTAGGAAATTGTTGGTACCTTCCTCAAAAACCTTATGTTAATAAGCCTTGCTTATTACGTCCATTTGTGAGAATGAAGGGATTCTAAACACCCTAGCTATAGAAGGAGCTGAAAAATCTACTACTATTCTTCCTTCTGTTGTGATTATTCTCTAGGATTCCTTATGGTAGAATTCTCTATAGGCATGGATCAATTCAGGCTAATTAGCGAGGGTGGAAATCCTACTGCCTATGCAATCTTGCTCCGCTTGACCCTTTTAGACAATTCGGTCTTTGGGGAATTGAGGGTACGTTCCCTAAACTCATCGATATCTATATGGCCAAGGTTGGTATCAAAAATCTTGTACCAAGTGGATGATATCTTTGAAGTCACCTAAACACTATAAAACTCGTACTTCATCTTGGATACCTTATCTACTTTTTTTCACTTTTTCCATAAAATATGCAAAATGACACGTAATAAACAATTTTGATCATGTGGAGAAGATGCAATCTATACCTACATAAATTATGGATAATCATTCCTATATCATCAAATATTAGCCTCAAAATTATCAAATGCATGATTAAAAACCATAAAATCATCAATTTTTAGGAGTTTCTAATCAAATACAAGTTTTGCAACCTTGTGGGGATGGAGGATGCATAATTCAGAGCATTGTGGGGATGAGCATTATGAATGTTGGGGGATATGGGGTCGGATGAATAGAATTCTGCAAGTGGAAATCTGCATGGGAAGGTCCACAATAAATTACCGTAAAGGTAAAATACCTAGTCATTTTCTTGCTTGTTTGTCTAGGTCATACGAGAAGTGACTTTGTGGGAGCCATTGGATATAAGGTCAATTTTGGGTGCAAAGTTAATGGAATTCCACATGGAAATTCCCATGGAAAGTTCCTGCAAGGGAAACTTGAGCTCTAATTTCATCAAAGTTTTGAAAGGTTTTGCAAATTTAAGTGTTGAACATGATAAGCATTGATGTAATGGAAATCCAAGATTGAAGTCCCATAGGCATGGATTTGAGAGACTTCAATCCATGTAGAGATGTAAGTCTAGGAAGCCGAGTAAAATGATACCATCACGGAGGTACTCTGCAAGGAATACCTAGTTTGATGGGCATCTCTTGCTTTCATTTTGTTTCTCATTCAACCCACAAGCAATGAAGCTTATGTTAAGGCTGAGGATAATGGTGGTGCTAAAGTAGAAAATAAATATTTTTCACCTTAGGCTTGACAAAACGTTCCCACTCAAAAGAGACCCCAACTCATTAGACTTGTTCATGAAAAGTGTAAGGTTTCAACATATGATGAAAACTCAAGGTCCAATGGACACAAAAATGATGAAATCCAAAAGAACCTATAATTAGTATACTCAACCCTACTCTTCTTGTTACACCCCATTATGCATTTACGTATTTACTATTACTATGATAGGTTAAAATATTGAATAAATGAATGTGCTTATATTTCTAATTGAAAAACATGTTCAATTTGGTTACATGTAAATTATTTGAAAAGTGAAGAAAAGAAGTTCAATTGATTTAATGATTATGATTAAATGTTATGAACATTGATTTGTTTTGGTATTTTTCTTATGAAAATAATATATATGCAAATGATTATTTTTTATGAACAGTTAACTACCATTGCAATGTTCTAATTTGGATGTAGATACAAGGGTCAAGCCTCCAGAAGGAAGGGAAGTATCACTCAGGAGAAGTGATTGGTCGGTTAACCCTTAAACGAAGCCTAGCTGAGCTTTTCACACACACACACATATAGATTGGTCCAGTTGAGTCATAGTTTGGGAAACCGGTAAGTCATTCCTTAGTTATTATTGTGTTCAAATTGTGATTCCGTGGGAATGTTCTTGTTTGTGATTTCATTGAGTTCCTTTGGTACATGTGAGTTCTTTCTTATATGTTCTAAGTTTAAATCAATAAGATATATATACATGGTATGTATATATATGCATACATGTACATGTCGATCGTAAACCCATACATGTGAGTTAATATGTACATGAGTACATGTAGGTAGACCTACCCACATATGCTCATGGACGGATTGCTCAAGGGTATGGGAATACCGAGTGGATAATATGACATGCATATATATATGTCTATATATCATATGCATATTTTTTTGATGAGTTATAATTATATGTACTATTGTTATATAAGTGAATGTATATATAGATATATGCATATATGCATATATACACACATATTGATCACATCGATATAAGTATGTATATACATATATACGTATATAAATATATATACATATGGATTTATTTGTAAAATGATAAAATAGATATATGCATTCAAAATACTGAATGATTTTATACATTGTGAAAGTTGATATATATATATATTTATATAATATA
>VDFB02123863.1:15000-24214 GCA_007258455.2 Sequoia sempervirens | reverse complement strand
CCGTAGTTCGAGTTTGAACATACACCATTTATTTTACAAGATCAAACAGTTGATGTGATTCATGTATTTAATATTGCTTTATTGCCACCACTTTCTATAATTACCACATGATAGAGGGGTATAAACCACTATACCATGCTTCTTTACATTTCATCGTGGGGTAGCGGGATCCTTACCTCTGTACCACAAGCTTGACTTGTTTAACCCATGGTACTATAGTTTACATTAACGGTTACCACCATACCGCATGCTTTGTCACATCCTTCCGTGGTATAGCAATTCATATCACCCTACCACCGGCGTTTATGATCTTCCTCACAAGATGGCAGGTTATTGACCGCTATACCGCACCCTTCATTTTTCCTTCTTGTGATATGGAGGTTTATGATGTATTTAAATTCTCTCATATTTCCTAACTGCATCCTCATCATAATACTTCCGCGGTATGGCAATAAACATCTTCATGTTGTTTGTTACACACTACCAACTCACCAAGGGTTCAAATTACTGTTGCGGGATTGCGGTAAGAGATTGTTAAGGGATTTGGAATGTTTTTTAGCTGGAAATGTTTTTGCTTAAGTATATATATGATGAATTTTTGGCTTTGTATAGGTCTTTCAGTGTCAATCAGACCTAAAAAATTTATATGTTCAATAAAAAATAAAAAGGAATATAAGGGTCAAGGCTCGGGTCATGGAGCTCAAGGTTAATTGTGATGATGAAACTAGGCAAAATTTTAAGGTTACAACACACCTCATGATGAACTAGACTATGTTTTTCCTTCATCCTGCTTGTGTTATGTTTTTATGAGTTCTTCTCTTGTGAATATATCCCTAAGAAAAATTTGTCTAATACATGTAATTGTAAACATCTTCTTGGTTTTTTACTACAAATTCTTTTTAATCTGTAAATTGAATTCTATTTTAAGTTTTCATCTGCAGTTATCAGCGGATTGGAAAGGCAACAGTTATCAACTTATGAACTCAATAAAGTTTTATTGATTCAAGTTGCTAATTTATACATTATTGTTTATTTGGACTTTAGGAAATGAAGACAAGGACTGTAAGACACAAATTAGATGATAGTGATCATAATGTTCAAATTTTAGAGATAGAATATGAGCGTGCATGTATTGAAAAAGTGGCCAATAATAATTAATATTTTTTGAGTCTTGGTTTGAAAAGGCAAGTTGTAAATCCACTAAGTAGTATATTATTTGTTTAATAGTGTTTAGTCAAATTTTATAGGCAAGAGATTTATGTATATAAGACATAATATGATTTTTTTTGTATTATAGGAAAAAAAAGAGTGCAAAAAAAATGAGGAGAAAAAACAAAAGGAAAAAAAAGATACAATGCCACCATCTTGTGGAAGCCAACGCTTTTGTGATTCAACAAATGCAGTTGGTGAAAATGATAGTTGTGATGATGTGTAGCCTGGTATAGCACATGGTGATGTGCAACTTGGGACTAAGTCTAAGAGAGATTATTGAAAAACATCAGGGCAAAGGAACAACAGGTCTGTAGATGCTTTTTTCAACATTAAAGGATGAGTTTAATAATGTGGAATTCACGGAGACCGGTATTGATCTACCTACTCATGCCACATCTAATGTGGATAAGGAGCAGGAAGTTCTGGTTAATGAAAGTCATGAAGAGAGACTGCTTGCATCTGTTGTGCCTCAGAGTGCACCTATTGCATCTAGAAATTTTGATGGAACTAGTGGATCAACCAAAACTATTGGTAGTGGTAATTTAATAGATGTGGATGCTTTTGTCAAAAGACAAAGAATATTGAGTCAATATTTGTACAAATCTATTGAGAGGAATACAAAAGAAAGAAAATTAGAAGTCAAGAGGCCATTCTTGCTTGAGGTATCGAGAGATGGTGAGCCCATTGGGCCAAATGTTGCAAAGTGGGAAATCAAGTTGGGTGTAAGATGTAGGGCCCATTTGGATATTTGCAAATAAAATTTTGCAGATCAAGATCCACGAGCTGTGGAAAATGTTATACAAAAAATGGAAAATGCTTTTGAGACTACTAGTGGACAAATCTCTAGAAAATATTACAAGCAAAGGATGAGAGTTTCGATTAACAATTATAGATACATGTGCAAAAAAACAATCATGTTGGGAAAAGAGAGGTTTGACTCTAGTCTATCTCCCAAAGAGTGGGAGGCATTGAGAGAAAATATGCATTTTAGAGAATATTTGGTAAAGAGTAACAAAGGAAAGAGAGCAAGAGATAATGTGAGGGCTAGATATACATTTGGCCGAGGCAGGGTTGCACGCCAAAATGGACAAATTTGCAGTAAGTGTATGGCTTTTTGGTTCAATTTACATTGTGTCATTTATTTCGATTTTTTATTGAACTAACTATAGGTTGAAATTGACATTGTATTTTAGGTGGAAAACAGTAATAGAGAAGCAGGTGTAGAAGATATTGTCAATTATATGGAAACACTAGATGCTAGTAAATCTAAGTGTAGGATGAAGTTGAAATCTAGTTCATCAACAGAGATTTCACAACCATCTGTTTAATGCCCAGTAGGAGCCTCTGTAGATCATGTCAACTCATATGTACTAGGGTACCAAAAGGTAATGAGTTGCATATTAGGTCTCAGTCAACAAGTTATGCAGTTGGTTGAAACCGTTAACCCTATGGTTTCTACATGGAATGAGCATAAATTCATGGATTCAAATAAGGTAAGAGGCTATATTGATCTCATTTCTTCTTGTTTGACAGTTCTATATACAAATTCCTCTTAATATGTAGATTATTGAAATTTGAGTGTAGGAGAATCCAACCCAGTTTCTTTATTGTTGGAGTGATCCAAAAAAATGTTCTTTTGGACAAATTTATAGCTTGCATTCTTTACTTTACTATTGAATGCTTTGTATATTGTTTTGCACGATGGTTAAACCACATACAAAGAATTTTTTTCAAAGCAACAAGAAAACAAAAACGCCTTCAAGGTGTCAACAGAGCTGTTGATATTGATAGTGATGAAGTGGACAAGAATGTGCAACATAGTTGTCTTAGTTGTCTTGAAGTTGAGGTAATTAATATAATAGTTGTTAGTTATTTGTCCCAATGTTTTGTCATTCTTCATGCTTGAAATGTTCTTTTGGACAAAAAATTATAGCTTTTGCACTCTTTACTTGACTTATATTAATTTTTGCATGATGATTAAACCACATGATGCAAAGCAATTATATGAAAGAAGGAGAAAAAGAAAAAGGCCCTATCAATAAAAATCTCTGCAAAGTTGTACAACTTAATGTCTGCAATGACGTTGATAGTGGTTATGATGATGAACTCGACGAGCATGCACATGATATTCATAGTGGTAGTTGTGTTGAACTCGAGGTGAGTGCTATGAAACCACATGCAAGTAAGTACTATTCAAGTAAGTAATGGTTGTTTTATTATGTAAATAAGGGTAATCATTACCTATTTGATAGAAGTTGGACATTAGAATAGTAGTGAAGTGTAATTTGTTAGAGTAATAAAGTCATCACCTAATTAATTAATTAATCATTAATTAGTTGGGTCACTTTATGCTTTATTACACTTAAGCTAAACTTAGGAGTGCTTTTATTTCATTATTTGCTTTAATTAATTAGTTGCTTTTTGCATGATTAAAGCCTCTTATATTAGAACATGTTGTCTCATTCATTCCTATGAGGAAACTTGTGATGTTCTAAGCTAACCCTAATCTAGGGTTAAATTTCATCCTTTTCATAAGGATTGATTCATTGTAATTGTATTTCATTCTCTACGATGGCATATTCAATGCAATAGTTGTTCACATAATGCAAATTGGTGTTTTCATCAGATCTGAGTTGTTGGACAATCATATCTTGCTTATTTCTTCATAGTATGATAGGTTTATCATTGCAAGTGATTCATGGAGTTGTGGGAGTACATAAATCTACTCTAACATGGTATCAAAGCATTAGATCTGCAGTCGCCTTGTCCACTTTTTTGAAGAAATCAACTCATACATTAATATCCATGATCTGTGGTCAAATTTTGAGCACTCCATTGAATCCAGAGCTGTCAGAATAGTTAGGTTTTCCTTTCGTTTCATCAAAAAAGGACTTTGTTTGTCAAATCTGTGAGGGTTCCAAATCCAAAGCGTACCTACAATTTTGGAGTGTTTTGAGCCCAAATGGACCTCACCATCGTGTTCAGAGCACCCAAAAACCCAAAAATTGACTGTCAAATCATCAAAATCAAACACAGTGACTTTGTGAGGCAATTTTTTTCATTTCTGGGTTGTACGGATTGGCTCAACACACAATCCAAAAAAAAAAAAAAAACAATGTTAATGGCACCACCATTAGTAAACCGCTAGCGGCTAGTCTAACCACCAGGTTTTTCCCCAAACCCTTTTGGAGTAGTTTTGGTATTTTGGCCATAAATTTTGCGTCTGAACTCAGATTTTTGAAAACAAAATATTTCCAGAAAGCTGGTTCTGAGCCTGATCTAGTGGTCTAGATGTTTTTTTCTAGTTTTTTTGTTATTTGTAGTTTTTGCAAATCAAAGTCAGATCATCATTTTTGTGCTTCCGGGGGCATATCTTTTGCATACGGTCTCCATTTTTCAAAAATGAATAGGCGTTGGAAATCCGGTTCAGTGCTCTACATAGTGATCAAACTTATTTTCCCAGATTTTTCCCCAAGTAAATTTTATTCAGATTTTGGTGTTTACACAATTTTCTTAATTACTTGGACGTTTTGGCACTTCAGAATGTTCTGTTTGTGTCATTTGGCTCTATTTCACATGATTTTCATGCAGTAAAGTCAGTTTTCTCAAATTTGTTTATTTGAAGAGTAATCATGGGTTTTTCTACTCACCCTTTAGTTGTAATCCTAGAACGGGATAATTATGAGTCATGGGCAAAGGGCATACTTACACATTGTAGGTGGCTTAATATTTTGCCTCATTTATATGACCTCATACCTAAACCAAACACACTAGGGAGAAAAATAGCTTGGTATATCATTAGAGATCATTTAGTAGGACTTATATGTTCTAGTGTTGATTTTAACACTATGTGTGATGTATTGGACACTGATTGTCCCCACACACTTTGGACTCATCTTTGGGAGATACATGGAGAGCCCAATCTCTCTCCAGAGGATCCTAATTTAGATTGTCTCTTACCCATGGCTACTATAGATTGTATACCCATTATTGATGCTACATTAAAGGACCTAGAGTATCTAGCAGGTCTTGCGCATTCTGATGGATCAGAGGCTTGTCTCCTAGTTCCTACTCTTCAAATTGAGATTACACATGCATCATCCATTGTTCTTGATGACATCAGTATCACCACATTGGACCCTATTGATTCAATTCAACATCATGACCATCTTGGTCATTCATTTTCTGGTACATCATGGGATTCTTATCTTGCAGACACATCATTGTTTGTTGAGTCTCACACTGCAGATCTTGAGGATTATATTGAGGACATACATCTCCTCTATCTTGATAGTCAGATTATCACTGTACACCCACCATTATCAGTGCATTCATAGGTTGTATTTCAGGAGTCTTCACATCAGTTTGGATTTGGCATCATTTGTTTTAGTTCAGACATAGATTCTTCAACATCTTATCATGGCACACATCTTGAGACATATTGGTTCATCACTCTTCACAGGGTTTCTTCGACATCATCCTTTGGATATGTTTCTTCCCTAGGGGAGGAATGTTATTTGCCACTTCAGGATCTCTTTTTGGATTCTACATCAGGCATCCACCATTGCGACATGAGTTTCTTCATTGTGGGGGGGCCTTCTAGTCTCTTTCTATATCTCCTATGGAGACCATTGTATATGTACTTATGTGATAGAAGTTGTCTTTTGGGGGTATCATGTAATCCACCTTCTATCCTTCTTATATTAGTACAATACATTCTTTTCTTTTCTCTCTTTTGGAGGGGAGTTTTATTCCCATGTGGTTTTCTCCCTTTCTCCAGTTATGAGAGTTTCATTTATGTACATGGGTACCTCATTCGCCGTTAGGGTGGGACCCATTCATGCATCCATTCATGTATTTCTTTATCATAGTTTAGTTTCTCCCTAGTTCATCTTATTGGGTGGTGTTAGAGTAATAAAGTCATCACCTAATTAATTAATTAATCATTGGGTCACTTTATGCTTTATTACACTTAAGCTAAACTTAGGAGTGCTTTTATTTCATTATTTTCTTTAATTAATTAATTTCTTTTTGCATGATTAAAACCTCTTATATTAGAACATGTTGTCTCATTCATTCCTATGAGGACACTTGTCATGTTCTAATCTAACCCTAATCTAGGGTTAGCTTTCATCCTTTTCATAAAGATCGATTCATTGTAATTGTATTTCATTCTTTACGACAACATATTCAATGCAATAGTTGTTCACATAATGCAAATTAGTGTTTTCATCAAATATGAGTTGTTGGGAAATCATATCTTGCTTATTTCTTCATAGTGTGATAGGTTTATTGTTGCAGGTGATTCATGGAGCTAGTATACATAGATTATGGAATTGAGGGAGAACATATAACTTACATACGGAAGCTTAGATAGTTGTAATAGAGTGTTTTATAAAAGCACATACAAAAATTGATTTGTTCCAAGACATAAGACATTACATACAACAACCCTAAACAATATAATGTGTGTTTTATATCTCAATATAATGTGTATTTTTTTTGTTTTTGTAGACATTTATTGATAAACTCCAAGAAGGGGATACAGTTGAGGTGTTGGATCTGCATGATGGTACTGCTGCGGGCATTGGGAAAATTCAATCACTATCTATTGTACATGGAGTCAAGTTGAAAGGAACAAGAGATGCAAATGTATGTATTTTACAAGTCTCAAGTAACATACCCCTTCATCATGCAGAAAAAATAGATGGAGCTATCCGTCTGAAAGAGAAACTAGGGACCTTTGCATGGTGGCCACTAAAAAAATTGAAAAAAATCACAAAGAGTTAGCCATAAGTGCAAAAGAGTAAAATAAGGGTTAGCAGCAATAGAGTGTGGAGAGTGAAGTTGCACATAAAGAATGTATTGAGCTTGAATAAGTTGAACCCAAAAAAAAACTAGAAAATCTAATTTGGGTGTACATTTTGTGAGTATAACAGAGAATGTTCTATCTTACTGCACCTATAATGTAAAACCCCTTGATTATGTTTTTCTCTTTTTGTTTGGGTTCCACTCATTCAAAGTGGTGCATTATAGAAGAGGGGATATGTTGCTATGTAAGTAGTAGACACAGAGAATAGGGGTGCATAAAAAGAAGTAAATACAGAGCAAATAAAGAGGTGTAGAGAAGAGGAAAAGTTGCAGAGAGTGCAACATACATGTATGTGCAATTGCAAATAAGTTGTAACATATAATTGTCATCAAAATTTTAATAGCTTGCATAACAAAAAAAAAGGCATTGTAACTTAGTTTTCTCAGTCACAACAATGAGAAACACACTTTGTAATAATACATTTTTCAAAGCAAAGACACATTTATGTCTTGTATCTGTTATAAGAACATGTTTTATCAATGAAATTTTAGTATTTTTCCTTCTTAATATTCATTTCATTATGTGCAAATGAATGATTGATTATGTTTTTCTGTGTTTTTATATGTTTAAACCTCAATTACAGAATTGTCTCATTTCTAGCACTTATAGGTAGAAATCAATGAACAAAAACAATTAAATAAACTACCAATTGACTAAATATACTACCAATTGACATAAATCAGTGTTAATAACTATGAATAAATATAATGATTATGCAATTAATAAACAATGTATCAATATACCTATCAGTTGACATAAATCAGTGAGCAAAAACAATTAAATAAACTACCAAATTGATCAAAATGATGATTAAAATTAATGACTAAATACACTACCAATTGACGGAAATCAGTGAATAAAAATGACTAAATTAATGACAAAATATACCAATGAATAAAAAATGATTGAATAAGTGACCAGTTTAAAACATTCAATGACTAAATTAACGACTAAATTACACATTGCCAAATCAATCAAATTAATGACTACATCAACAACCAAATCGATCAATCAGACGACTAAATTAATGAGCAAGTCAATCACTCAGATGACTAAACCAATGACCAAATTGATCAATCGGGTGATTAAATTAACGACCAAATCAATCAACCGAACGACTAAAAATAGTTTAGTCATCAATTCAATTGCATTATAAATGACTGGCAATAAACTACTACTGGTCACACAACCATGTTCAACCATTTATAAGCAGTTTTTAGTAGTTTTTTCAGTCACATATTGTTGTTTCTATACTAGTGATTAGGTAACAAGTCATTGCAATAAAAAAATTATTTCTTTTATTGAGAATATACAAACAAGATGCCATATCATATTACAATAAAGATTCCATTTCATTACAATAACTTCACAAGTTACAACAATACAAGAATACATACATTTACATACATAGCTCCAATGAGCTTTAGAACAAATAGCTGTAAGACAGTTTGGGATCCTTCCTTTCAAATCTTGGTTCTTTTGTTAATTGTTGTGGAGGAGAAGCATCACTCAGGTGCTTTTCTGCCAACCATGGACTCATAATGTGGTCCTCTGCACATCTATCATTTGATAGATGGCCCTTCCCTTCAACGAAGAGATTGGTAGAGTAACCAATAACAACAACCAACTAAACATAGTGGTGTTTCCTACATAACTAGAACTTGTAATCCCACAATCTTTGTCTAGCATGTAATACTGGATTACGATGAACTGACATTGTAGTCTCTGTAGTCACATAATCTAGAGTGAAGTCTCGAATATTCACACTACTTTGGTCAAAGAGTTCTCATTCAGTACTTCAAATGAAGTCATCTATCACATACACTACTTAGGGCCGATTTGACTTAAGGCTATCTTAAGCTAAGCATAGGTATTTTCTTCAATGGATAGTCCATCATCCCAGATAATCTATCACCATAATAATCTACTTGGAATAAACCTACTTAACTAGTAAGTACACAAGCTAGGTTTATCCTTCAATGGATAGTAATATACTTGGAATAAACCTACTTAACTATTAAGCACACAAGCTAGGTATTTCCTTCAATGGATAGTCCATCATCCCAGAGATAACCTACATACTTGGAATAACCCTACTTACAAGTAAGTACACAAACTCCCTCCCATACT
>VDFB02123863.1:0-10000 GCA_007258455.2 Sequoia sempervirens | reverse complement strand
CGTCACAAGCCTGTGATTTTGCGAATGCTAAACAACCTGCCGCGAGATGGCAGGAAACGACTCAGATTTGGCTGAGTCTTGATCTTCATTGTCCACCGTTGATCTTAACCTTGTATCTTTCCATTTGTTGCCCTAATTTTCTTTATCGTGCATCTTCTGCTCTGCAACTTTCTCGTGAAAATGGCAGCAGCTATAGCAATCCATTTTATTGCAGTAACCTCCATTTACTACATTTCAACGCAGCCATAATGCATTTCAACCTCATTTAACGAAAGCCCCTGAAGAATTTTAGCGTAGACACAAGGCATGGCGTATCAAGTCTCTCAGAATTTTTGTAGTTCTTGAAACATTTTAACATATCCCTTTGTGTGTAAGATGTCCTCCATGCGCGCAGGCTTCATTAAAGTGTCCATGGACTTTCTAACATATACGTCTTGCATACATTAAGCAATGATGGCGTCTCATATGTATGCTGTCTCGGGCTTCTTAAACATGAAGAGATTTTGTCTAAAAGTTTCAAACGCCTTTTCAACATTTTGTTTTAGGTAGATTTTTCTAATCACAGTGCCCTCTGTGTCCATAGGTCGATGCCCTTGAGACCACATTATTTGAGTGAATTTGTCAAACAGTTCATGCCTGCTCTGTCCTCCATTCTAGGCACCCTTTCTCATTCATCATTTCCTTATCTGCATTCTCCAGGCGTGGCTTTCAGTTGCGCATGGTTGAGAGTTTTGAAATACTTCAATAGCCATTGTATGGTGCGTGGTTTGTCTTCAGCCCTTCTGTAATCATCAGTTGGGGCACTGGCTGAAATTACATTCACTCTTTACAACCTCTGGTAAATACTATATTTCCATTTGTGTTGCTTCCTTATTTGTGTGAGATCTCCCTCCATGGCATTCATTCTGGACAGTGTGTTTGCCTGAAAGTTACTAAAGTCTTTTCAAATTTTAATTTCATCTGTATTGTTGATGGCGGCCTCCTTAGCATTGCTTGGGCCCTCCAAAGTCCTTTCACAAAATCGTTTGATGAATACTTTATAATGATTGCACCCTATTTAACAGCTGCGTGTGATTTCATTTGTGTTGTTTCCATTAAAAAGTTCAAGGCATTTTCATCATACACTTTAGTGCGTTTTTGTGCGCCACCATTCTGTCAATCATATCATGTGCCCAATACAACCAGTGGCGTTCCTCCTTAGCCTTGCACTTGCATTCTTTGAGTTCCTGAGGTACTTACAGCCAAGTGCATTTGCTTAGAAGGTTTCTAAAACATTTCCACTGATCATCTTGCTACTCCCTCAGCGTCCGTCACATGAGACAATAGCGGATTTTGAATCTCACCTTAATATTAAGATATTCCCCTTTTACAAAGCCACAATGTTGGCTTGTGAAATAATTTTCCTTGTGGAACTCTTAATGTTTCATTGTTTTGAGCTAATCATCATCCAAATTCCATACTTTATATTGTTTCCTGCAACTCTGACTGATTTTGCATGACTTTGCCTTTCATAATTGTCAATGCATTTTATATATGGAATTTTGCTATTAAGAGTGTGCAAAGTCTCCACAGTAGTTGCTTGCTTATGTAACAATTATTTCCCTTATGAAGTCTTGAATATTTAATCTCAAGCCAACTATCAATCTTCATTAGCTCCCAAGTTACTCCTCCTATATAAATCCTTCAATGAATTTTGTTCATTTCAGGTGCATCCACTCAAACAGAGAATCTCAACAACAGCAGCATGTAGAAATGTTTTATTTTCAGTATTATGTCTCAATTCAAATGGTCTAGCAAGATTGAATATAGTTATGACTTTGTTTCATGAGAAAACAAATGAGACATTACCCTTCGTTGAGCTATAGGAGGCATTTGTGATAATGTCATATGAGAGCTCAATGATGAAGCAATGTCTTGCAATTCATGCCCTTTCATAACCATAATGTGCTCAAACATGATGCAATCCAACACTTGCAAGCTCATAACAGGATGGAGCATGTCGGGCCCTATGTGGCCTGACTAAAAAATTTTCATTTTCATACAACTTTCAGGCTCAAACTGACTTTAGGTAGCTTCTGAATGCATTAGAAATTGAAAACATGAACTGGGTCTTTATTAAAACTGCTTTCTAGCTCATTTGGAAAATGGTGAAAAAGGGCAAGTGGGCTTCAGAATTGGCCTTGAAAACTAGGCAAACGACCTCATGAAGCTATAAAAAATTGCAGGCATGCAGACCTTAGTCCAGAGAATGTAACAAAAAAGACAGTTCGGCAATAGGAGTCACGAGGTGAAAGATATTGGTTGTCAAATTTGCTTACTTGAACTTTCTATAACAATCAGCCATTCTGAACCAGTTAAAACTCAAGAGGTCACCTCGTCACAAAAAAATCAAATCAGCTCCTGGCAAGCTGCCACCGGACATAGTAGTTCATTTGGATGCAGTGAACACATGTGCAAAAGGATTTAGCTTCAATCATCTTTGATCAAAAGGGGAGACATCTAAATTTGGACACTTAATTTATCCAAATTCATCCTCTTTCATCTTTATTTTCGCACTCATAATACCGCTATTATTTAATTAATAAATTTTAATTCTGCCAAACCCCTAAGGTATTTAATCAATAATACCTTATCTCTTTAATCCTCATTTCATCAAATAAATTAAATAAATATTCCATTTATTTAATTCCCTTTATGTCACATCCTCCATCTTTTATTATCTAATCCTAATCCTTCTTCTAATCTCATCATTAGGATGTGCACATGCCTAATCCTTGATTAGGAGGTGTCACATCCTCCAACTTTTGCAAGTTGGCCTCTAATCCTTAGCCACCTAACTTCATAACCCCTCATGTTCACCCAATCACCCCCTTTAGTCAACTCTTCCCATCCCCAAGGAATTTTTAATTCCTTTTGTCCTCAGTGCTGAGATTTTTAATTCCACTCTCATCTTTCCAAGGAGATAATGAATTCCTTTTCTCTTCCCATGTCCTTTATGACATGTGTCCTTAGTTAACCTTATTAAAAGGATTTCTCCTTTTGGGCAAGGCCTCCACTTCCCATGTATTTAATTCACTTTTGTCCCTATTATACAAAGGAATTTTTAATTCCTTCACTTCTTCCCACATGTCTCCTATTCATTCTTTGTTCATACATCCCCATGAGAATATTTGGGGGTATTATCATGCCTCTGCCACTCAGGACCTGCTTTATGAGAGATCTTGACCAGTCCCCAGGCAACGTGCCCCTCCGTGTCCCGTGCCCCTGAGCCCTGCTTCCACCTCATGTCCCGCTTCACCCCAGCACCCCGGACATATGCGTACCACATGTCGAGATGGCGGGGGGCTTGTGAGGAGTTCTCAACTCAGCATATCCCTACATCTTGGCCTTGTTGGTTTAATCTCAACTATCCATTTCTCTAGAGAATGCAAAATTATCTATAAATACCCCTCTTTTCTCTCATTTTGGGGGGAGATCATTGTGCTTCAGCCGGAAATAATGCGGTTTTCATTTCTCAATCTACCAACCTTGCCTTGTTTTTCTTGGAAATTTCATCCATTTTTCTGCATCCTCATCATCATTTGAAACTTGCATCTTGTCACATCCAAAAGGATCATACATCAAAAGATCGAGGCCAAGCCAAGGATGATTAGAAGCAGAATGTAGATTGCATTTGTTGTTTTATCTTGTGTTGTTGATTCCAACTTAGGCTAATCTTGAGGTGTAGGTTGTTTTAGTGTTATTACCTCTTTAGTTTGTTTTCATTTCTATATATATTCGACCTATCACAAAAGATATGAGGTGTCAAAGTTGACCACCTTGAAATGCTGTCAGGAATGTAACTGCAAAACAGGAGAAATTGCATTTGATTTTGACCTGCTAAAAATAGAAAATCAGCTCATAAACCTCTTAAAACTAACATGGGAGATCATCTTGGTATGGAGAATGTAAAACAACATTCGTTTTCTCTTGAAAATCAATTGGTTGCAAAATGCAAGCTCCATGAGGCAGCTTTTGCAAAACTAAGCGTTTACCAAATAGTAAAAGCGATGACAAAACCTCCAAACTTCACTTTTTTAAGCCGGACAAAGAGCTTATCACAGGAAGCTGAAAATTGACATGGACACTCACATAGGACACATGAATGGGTGTCCAAAGGGATTTTGCATGAAAATCAACGGGCATCAAAATATGATTCTCCAAAGTAGGTCATTCAGGCAGCTTCATCAAGTGCACTTCTGAAAGTCTAGAGGCAAAATTTTGATATAGGCATCTCAAATTTGCAAAATTTGAGAGTGCCAATAGGGTGTAACAATGTCTCTTATTCACACACCTTCCTAGCTCAATTTGGATCAGTGACCATTCATACTCTATACCTAGGTTACCCCCTTTCCCATTGATCAGAAAAATCCCAAGAATAATCCACATAACATCTCATAAACAAAGTGAATTTACTACCATAGAGATTCTAGCAACTTCTTACTCTTTGCTACATACATTTAGTTTAGACATCCTACATATAGCGATGACAACTATGTATAATATAAATACGTTGCACTCATATAAACTCCCATATATAGGGTACATACATATATAACCATTATGATATGTTTTACAACATAATGCACAACCAAGAAACATGCAATCTTTAAACAAGCATCACAACATATTCAAAAGCATTCTTTTCCAACATAGTAACAAAACTAACTAACCTTTCCAACATAACGACAAAGGTATAGAAACTAGCATGCTTGTATAATACTCCAAATGATCCAACTCTTTCCTAGTTTGAATCCTCAAGTTCGCTTGATACCTCCTTCAAGATCCACTTAATTTCCCTCTTCTAACTTCTCACTAATTCTCACAATAATCACAAATACAAAATATCAAAATAACTCTCAACTCACTAACTCAAAAATCACAACAAAATAACATCAAGATAATTAGAATGATAAGTGTAGCAATTGGTAGAATAAGCACCTCTATTTATACTAATTTGTGAGCAACCAAAGACTACAAATAAGTTAGTATTGCTCCCACCTTTCTAACCTCATGCAGTGAATCACCATGCTAACTCATAGGTTTGCAACATATCACAATCCTCACCATTTAAATGGTTGAGTCAACTTGATATATGGGACAAGAAGCTCAAAAATGTTTCCTAATTCAAATTCCTTCATATATTGATGCCAATTTTCCACTTGATTGAGTCTCACTAGCTAATATCAGACGTGTGAATTTAGCAAACTTCTTAAGTAATGCATACTCTACAAATTGGTTCCACCTTCCCAAGTTGGCACCACATATTCCAACACTGGCTTGACTTCTTCAAATGGCTTGCAAACTATTTTAGTTTCCATTTAAATGCTTTACACAACAACATACTCATATGTGCTTTTGTTTTGGTTGACTGTCTTTAAAGCACTTTATGCACTGGCAAGATATAACCAAAGGCTACACCTTGCATAATATATGCACTTCACTTTTAGTAGTGCTATTTACTGCACTTAGCATTATCACATATGTTTCAATATATATACTATATATGTATATATATACCTTTAATATATACATATATCTATATCAATATATATTTATCTCATAAAGTTTATCATATATATTTAATTGCTGAATAGTAACTACATGTATAAATATAATAATAATAGTACTACACATATATACATATATATATACAATTATATATTAAATATATATATATATATATATATATATATATTAATATATATGTGACTATATTACTTAACACATATATCTATTAGTATATATGTATACACAATATATATATACATAATACCACTTCTAATATCACTATAAAAACACTCATGATCATAACCATCGATTGACATATACATGGAATATATATATGTGTCACCTTTAGTCCAATCGGTATTCCCATGCATATGGGTAATTTGCCCATGAGCATGTGTAGGTACGTCTACCTATATATATTCATGTACGTATTCACTCACATGTATGAGTCAACCATAAACATGTACACATATACATATATATACATTTTATGCATATATCTCATCGATATCACAATAAGCACACAAGGAAAGAGTATCACATGCATCAAGACTTATTCACAATCCTCAATCACAACATTTACATCAAAGATTACTTACATTTTCCCAAAAATGACTTGACTCACTAAGACCAACTAGTACATGAGTGTGTGAATGCTCAGTTAGGCTTGTACCTACACATCATAACAGTAGTTCCCCTCTCTTTTGGAGGTTTGAACCTATTCCTCCAGTCAACTTAGCACATCACAACAGTAGTTAGCCGAACACAACATAATCATATGCATAATATATTTCATAGTTAGAATCATTATAAAATATCAAATTGCATCAATCATTCTTTCATCATATTCAATATTTATTAAATATATTCATATAAAGATTCATAAAACACATTCATGTAAAGATCCATAAAACACATTCATTTATTCAAGTAATTTAACCAAACAAGGTAATAGTAAATAGGTAATATCGCTCAGGGTGTAACATATTCCCCCCCTTGTGAATCATCATCCCCAATTATTTATTAAGTATCGACATGGACTTAACATAAAACATCAAACATAAATCATCTATAAAGCATCACATTACAAAATATCATTGTTTTTCAAGAGTTTACAAAATCTAGCAATACTTATGGAAACTTCTGCTTCAACTCAACATAGTCTTCCCAAGTGGTAGAATCTTCTACATACTAGTCCCATTGGACCTTGCACTAAAAAACCTCTCTATTACGTAAGTGGAGTTTATGTGTTCCGAGCACCTTGAGAGGCTTGATTATTACCACTCCTACGTCCTGTACTTGTAAAGCCTTCTAATCAATAACATGGTTATCGCTTGGTGTATACTTCTTAAGATATGAGACATGAAAAACATCATGCATCTTGGAAAGAGTTGGTGGAAAAGCAATTCTATATGCTATAGGGTTGATCTCCTCAAGAACCTCAAAAGGACCTACGTAGCGTGGAGCTAGTTTGGATGAATTTCCAAACTTGATAAAACTCTTATGAGGCTTGACCTTAACAAAACCTTTTCTCCTATTGAGAAATTTTTGGGTACCCATTTGGCATCAACATAACTTTTCTGCATATCATTAGCTTTTGCTAACCTCTGCTTAATCATGCCAACTTGCTCCTCCATTTTAGATAACATTTTTGGCCCAAGGCTTATCCTATCTTCTAGCTTATCCTAGCTTATAGGAGTCTGACACTTCCTGCCATATAATGCTTTGAATGGATCCATCTTGATCACAAAATGATATGAGTTATTATATGCAAACTCAACCAATGGTAGGTAATCTTCCCATTTGTATTGTTGATCCATGCAATACATCCTTAGTAGGTCCTCTAACACTTGGCTTACCCTTTCAATTTGTCCATTCATTTCGAGATGATATGAAAAAATTATATTCAATTTCATTCCAAGAGTAGAAAATAGGGTGTACCAAAATCTAGATGTCACACGAGCATCCATATTAGATATAATCTTCTCAAGAATCCCATGCAATCTAAATATCTCTTGAACAAACTTCTAAGCTATTATAGGAGCTCCATAGGTCAGATTTCCTAGTATAAAGTGAGCTATCTTAGTGAGCTTGTCCACCGCTACCAAAATGGCATTGTGCTTATTCCTCAACATGGTAGTCCTTGAAAAAATTCCATGCTAATTACTTGCCACTTAATTTCTGAAACTTCATGTAGTTATAAAGACCTGCAAAATGATAATGCTCTGCCTTCACTCTTTAGCACTCTAAGCAACTTGCTACAAACCTTGCAACATCCCCTTTCATACCCTTCCAGAAATATAATGGCTTTATATCATCCAACATTTTGGTTACTCTAGGATGTCCTAAATATGGTGCATTGCAAACTTCTTTCCATACCAAGTTCCTCAATTCTCTAGAATTAGGTACATAAATTCTCCCTTTAAATCTTAATAATCTATTAGATTCAAGGTGATATCCTTCGTACCTTCAATCTTTCAGATTATCCAAGAGTGCTTGCTTGATTTGTTCATAGAACTCATCACCCTTGGATTCTTGCAACACTTTACTCTTAAAGTTAGTTTGGATTGATACCATCGAGGAAATATGCCTCCTACGACTTAGAGCATCGACAAGCCGATTCTCCTTCCCCTTGAGATAACTAATGTTGAAATCACAGTCAGATATAAATTCTAACCATCTTCTTTGCCTTGCATTAAGATTAGGTTGGGTAAACAAATACTTGAGTCCATGGTGATTAGTCTTGAGTTCAAAGGGTTTTCCCAACAAATAATGTCTCCACATTTATAGTGCATGAACAACCGCTGCTAACTCTAAATCATGTGAAGCATAATTTTGTTCATAGGGATTTAGCTTCCTTGACTCATAAGTTATGACTTTCCCCTCATGTATTAACACTCCACCCAATCCTTCTCCTAATGCACATTAGTGATAACAATAAAGTCACCATCTGGATCTGGTACCTTCAATATTGGAGCCGTGGTCAACATTTCTCTGAGTAGATCAAATGCCGCTTGACATTTCTTTGTCCACCCAATTTTCTTACCTTTCCTTTGCAAAGAAGTGATGGGAAAGGCTATCCTTGAAAAGTTTGCAACAAACTTACGATAATATCTAGACAAACCCATAAAACTTCTATCTTCTGGTACATTCTTGGGCACCGACCACTCAAGGCCTACTTTTATCTTTGCAAGATCAACTACAATCCCATCCACCAAAATTACATGACCCAGATATTGTACCTCTTTTTAGAAGAAGGTACACTTTGAGAGTTTCTTATACAACTTATGTTCTCTGAATCGTTGAAGCACAATCTCTAGATGCTTGTGATGTTCTTCTTCATTCTTGGAGTAGATTAAGATGTCGTCCAAGAAAACCAACAAAAACCTATCTAAGCAGTCTCTAAATACATTGTTCATTAGGTTCATGAATGCTACTGGTGCATTCGTGAGTCCAAAAGGTAGGAATGTGAACTTGTAATGTCCATATCTAGTTCTGAAAGTTGTCTTGAAAATATCTTTTTCCTTGATTCTTAGTTGATGATATCCAGAACGTAGATCAATCTTTGAAAACATATCCGCTCCATGCATCTGATCAAAGAGATCATCGATACGTGGCAATGGATACTTATTCTTTACCGTTGTTTTTTTAAGCAACCAATAATCAATACACAAGCGCAATGTGCCATCTTTCTTCTTCAAAAAGATCACTAGTGCTCCCTAAGGTGAAACAATGGGTCTTATTAATCCTTTAGACAACAATTCTTCTAATTATGCCTTCAACTCCATCAATTCCATTGTGTTCATCCTATACAGTACTTTCGATATAGGTCCTAATCCAGGGACTATGTCAATAGAGAAATTGAACACTCTATTTGGAGGCAATCTAGGTAGTTCATTTGGAAATACATATGAAAATTTCCGTAGGATAGGATATTTCTCCATATCCAATTTTCTTGTTTCCACCACTTCTCATTCTTCAAATTCTTGAGAATCTTGAGGTTCATAATACATGAAATCATCTTGAAGGATGACTTCCTTGTATTCCTCAAGAAATAACAATTCAATGAGAAAGAATATAAAAAGGGGGTGATGTGCCAAAAATAGTGACTAGTCAACCACCCTTCAACATTCAACTAGCCAAATGTTAAACATGAAAATGCCAAACTCTATAACTAGGGTTAGTAACTCACTTCCACAATAGGGTGATAACTAGGATAAATTACATCATAGATGAAATCTTGAGGTAGAGGACACTCTTTGAGAGAAGTTATGAAAAATAAAAGTAAAAAAACTCTTTTAATAATTAAGAGCTAAAAAGATATTTACAAATGAGGAAAACCTTATACTTATAGATTGCCAAAAATTAAAGCCACTCTTAACTATTGATCCAACTATGAGAATCTAACAGACTAAAATAAATAACATGATAAGCCTAAAAATATATTTCC
>VDFB02123862.1:0-23065 GCA_007258455.2 Sequoia sempervirens | reverse complement strand
TATATATATATTTATTAAATAATACTTTATCAATTAATTAATGAAAGTTAATTGTGCACTTTTAATAAATAAATACAATTTTGATTTTTCACCTCACTAGTTACCTCTATCTTTGAATTGACAACTTCCTAATTGAAACATCTATTTAATTCATCCATTATTATCTCCTCACAAGTTAATTAATTCTTGTAATTACTATCTTTTTCTTCTCATTTATCCATTTAATTAGTTAAATAATTTGTTATTATCTTCCTAGGAGTTTCAAATCACAAATAATTAAACTAGTTCTTCTCTTAGTTGCTTGACATTATTGCACTTTCATTTTTATAGATGAAGCCTCATTCACCCTTGTATTATATCAAGGATTCCCTTAGATGCATATGTATCCTAGTTTAAGACCTTCAACCATCCTTCTTTAAGTGGTGCATCATATACTTTTTAGTCCCAATAATTTTGTCATAATATGGTGTATTGAATGTTGGTTTGACCCAACAAGTTTCTCATAATATGATTTTATAGTTGAGATATAAAGAAAACTTTGGGTAAGGATTTTTCCTCCAAGGTAATATGATTGATGGGCACTACATGACCTTACATTCCTTAGCTATCCATCACTTAATAGAAAAAAAATATATCTATGTGTGCACAAGTATTGACACTCCCACCAAAATAATTTTAGGATTATTATTTTTCCTTTTGTATTTTTTATTGCTAGATTACAAACTCCTAAATTTAAGCCAAAAGGAGACTTTAATTTTTCAAGCATAATTTTTTTTTTCTTGTTCTTAGTTTAAGCTTTTAGAAAGTGTAAAAAAAAGAGAAAAAAACAAAAATATATCTTTGATCATTTTAATTTCCTCTCATCAAGGTTTATATTCCAATCATTATTCATCCCGACCAATAATTCTACTTAATAAACATTTGTATTAACTACCATTTCCATATAAATCCAAAGAACCATAAACTTATCTAATAAAGTCCTTCATCCACATTCCACAATTTCCCACTATCCATCCTAATAAAAAATCTTAGTCATGCTTCCATCATTTTTCTAATTCTTCCTTTAAAACTAAATCATCTCCCTAATCCCTATCAACAATCTATATCATAAATGTTGAATCCCCATTACCAGACCAAGAAAATCTTGTAGCCTCCACATTGTATTCCAATAAATCATCCTCTAAACAATTGCAATACACTCCATCCCAATAATAAAAAGAAAAAAGAAAAAATTAAGGAATTTATTGAAGGACTAATAGAAAATTATATTAAGCTCCAATACATAAGAAAAATTATTTCTTCACACCACATCACTAATCCTACACCATCTAAACATCTCTCACCATCACTCACTCCATCACCTATCAATCTCGCTCAAGTGCTTCCTATCCAAAAATTTTATTACCATGCCAAAATATTAATTTCATTAATGAATATCCTATCCTTATCTAAAATCACATGGCATTATGTAAACTATTGGATATATTCCAAGATCAAATTCTAAAACATGAAAATTTAAGATTCAACATAAATCAAGATCAAGTTATTGTGGAAATACACATAGATGATCATGAAATTCATACTAATCTATGTTTCTATAAAGATCATATTTATGGTCATGAAATCTAAGATAATCATATATTTGATCAAGATCATATTTATGACATTAGAGATAGTACAAAATTTCATCAAGATCCTATCTATGGTCATGACATCCATGATGGTCTAATATTTGATCAAGATCCTAACTATGATTAAGGAATCCAAGATGATCAACTCATACACCTCTCTCCTATCAATGATTATAAAATTTCAAATGGTCCTATCTATATTCTAATAACCTTCATTTCCTAAGATGGGATAGTTTCCTCCCCCTATATACATAGATAATCAAACAAATGACATGGATTGTATCAAAGAAGATGATAAATAACCTACTATGGATCACATTGCCGTTATAAATGATGAAGTGACAATAATGACCAAGGATAAACATCCAATATATTTTCAACTAGGATCATCATCTTTTGTTAAAGAAAAAATTCATGTAATAAGAAGAAAACAAATGTTGATGATCCTTAACTAAACAATGATGGGTTAGCATTTCACTTCTAATGCTACTGTTTGATTTGGAAAATGGATCTAGGTCCTAAATCACACTTATCCCAATTTTTAGAAGGATTAGAAGTGATCTCAAATCCACTTGACTACAAACTTGAATGGAAGAGTCAAAATGGTGGATCAAGGTTCTAATCATTGCTTTTGATTGTGTGGGAATATGCGATTCGATGGTTGTTAATTGACTTATTTTTAGGATGTAATGATATAACTATGTAAACTATGAAAATACAACAAATTGTTCTAATTTTTAAGAAGTTGAATGCAACAAGATAGAAAGGGAGTCCAAAAATATAGAGAGCTAACAAAGAGGAACCTAGTATGTACATTTGAAGTTGAATCAACTAGTCTAGTGCATGGTGAACCCTATACTATCTTACTTTTTTGTAAGATCTAAAAATACAAGGCTAAGGTCCCTAATTTGTAGCTCTTGTTCTCCTAGGGTCACTATCAAAACTTCATTCATTGATGAAAAAAATTCAATTTTTATGTCTTGATAAATTGTAGTCTTGAATGCATGAATGGGAAATTAGTCCTTAATTATCCTCCAATGAACTTTAGATCTAAAAAATTGCACACATGAAAGAGGGGGAAGGATTGTTCTATATAGGGGCTTTCCTAACTCAAACCTTGTTTTAGTATTTCTACCTCTACAATGGCTATGATGATGTATAAAGAGAGCTTACCCTCAATAGGGTAGAGGCTAAATGATAAACAAGCAATGGATTGACTAATATTGGAACTCATCACTCAAATATGCAATCCTTGATGGACTAAAGTCATGTACTCATCACCTTCATGGAGAATTTGATTTGATAGATTGATGTCCTACAAGTTTTAGCACTTACAAAAAAATTAACATAAAACATGAACAAATGCACATAAAAACATGATGAATGATTAACATGATGCTTGAAATGAATAAATGCTACTAAAATTTTGATAGTTTTCTCTTGACTACTCTTGAGTGCTTTTAGATGAGAAATTTATACAATAAATTTCCTAGGTTTGAAATAGTTAAAATACTTTGTATTTACATGCAATTCTTCTAGTTTCCCAAAAATCAAGTTTAATCAAATTTTTAAATAATGAAATATTGACACTAACATATTAAAAATGGAGCCAATATTATTTGGTCTAGTGCATGGGACATTGTAGAATAGAACCATCCATTTTGGGGCCAAAAGTGTCAATGGAAAAATATTGAATGTATAATTTCATTTTCCATGTTTGATTTTTTGAGAATGTTTAAAATGAAGAAAATTAAATACATAATTAGGTTTAAGAACATAGGGGGGAGAAGAAACCCAATATGTAATATTTTCAACAGTAACAAATTTTGATGCAACAACACAAATATCCCATCATAAATAGAATATATGATAGAATGCAATATAAAGTAAAATGAGTTAGTATACATGAACAAGGAAGTTCAAAACCAATACAATCTTGTGTAAATCCTAGAAATGAAGGTCTCAACTATATATTATTAAAGAAGCATAATTATGTTAGTGTTACTTCATTGATACAAGGATAGAATCCATCTAATACAAAATATTGAAATAAGGGCTAGATGTGTAGTCCTTACTATAAGGATTTTCTAAAAAGCCCTCATATCTACACCAAAATTACTCCCAAATCCTTAAACCCACCTATTGAAATAAACACAAAAGAAATAATTACAAAGAAATAGATCAAAATTAACTCTTAAAATTCATTCAATCCAATAATCAAGGTAGACACATGAAATCAAAATAGATTATAAATTAAATTAGACCAATAAAATGAAATAATTCAAATATAATAGTCAATTAAAGTTTAGAGCCACAAGAAGAAAGGCTTCCCATATACAATGGATATCCACCTCATTCTATATGATCATTAATCCCACTACAAAAGGAATAAAAAGTGTTGGTCCCTAAGATATTCCCAATCCAAAATCTATACTCTATCATCCACCATACTAACTTTCTAAAATAAAAAACATTACATCCAAAATTTGCATTTAACCATCTAAGTCTACCATCACCCTTCATAATATAAAATCTTATCTAGAATAAAAAATAGTAACTCATAAAACAACCACACAGTCCTAGTAGAATTTTTTTTTCATAAGGAATCTCATTACCTCCTATCACAATGTGTGAAACTAGATAAGACCAACCCTAGTATTAATAAGGAGCACAATAAAATCAATACATTACATTAAAGCATCATGATCTTCCTAGGAGTTTAAAATAAAAGATTTCATTATTAGTTGAGTTTTCTTCTCGAGATAGGTGAGTTGACTCTAGTAGTTATTCAATTAACTCATGTCTCTGATCTTACTTTGATGCACCAATTTGATTGTTCTATAAACTCTATAAATAATTTCACCCTATTTTATTTTTAGGAAGTAAGTATTAAAGCAAATCCGTTCTATCAAAATTTATTTCAAAATCAATACAATGTTATGCTATTACGTTGTATCACCATATATTAATGTGCAAGTCACTACAACAAGCTCAATATTTTTGATTAGATAAGTAGGGTAGGCCCCTGATCCCTTACAAAATGAAAAACAAAGCTAAATGGCTCAACAAAATAGACGGGCCCAACACAACCAATTAGAGAGAAACAACAAGACAAAAATAGCTACCAACAGAGACCAAACATAAACAGAAAACAACAAGAAACAGATCAAGAATCAAAGATTGAACCAAGCACAACCATTGAGGGCGAGTTAACTGAAATCGTAACCTTCTTAGACTTGAATGTTTCTTCTTTTTGTGAACCATTGTCCAAGGAGAATCAGAAACATAAATTGAGAAATTTTGATTAGAAGGGGAAGACTCCCCTCCAGAATAGCAGACAAGAGAAACACCATTTACTTTAGGTGAAGCATCTAAAACCAGGCTAGGAACAACCAAATCTAGAGATTGCACAACAGTATCCATAGGAGGAGCAACAACCTTCACAATTGAACCATGCAGAGTAGAAAGAACTAGCATAGAAGGTTTTGAAACTTTTTCCAGAATAGGGGTAGCATGGGAATCAATAGGAGGAGCAGCAACCGCCTCATCATTATTATTTTTCTTCACAAAAGGAGGAGGCCTTGAGTCTTCATCAGAAGAAGTAGAATCAGTAGCAGGGCACACTATTAAGTGTTCATAGAGTGAATTCTTCCACCAAGTAGCAGAGGAAGCAGGGTGGGAGCCATGAGAATAGTCACAAGCTAAGTGACCAACAACAAAACAATGTCTGCAATGAAAAGGAAGACCCTTGTAGTCCACAATCTGAGACCTTGACCAACCATTAACCTACAAAACTACCTCGCCAGGAAGAGTCTTTGAAAGATCAGCCTCCACCAAGATCCTAGCAAAGGAGCTGTGAGTAAAATTCTTGGAAGCCAAATCCGCTTTCAAGAATCTACCAAGAGCATTACCAATTCCCTCATAGGCAAAGGAGCACTAGAATTGTAAGGAAAGATAAGGCAATCTTACCTAAACAGGCACTACATCTAAGGGTTCATTTAATGAGTTAAAAAAATGAACCTAAGGTCTAATGGAGAGGGCATGAGAATCCCAAACCAACAAACCATAGTCTAAAATGGCCTGTCTATCCTCAGGAGAGTTGAAACTCACAAGAAGCTTAATGTTGAGGTCTATCATGAAATTGGTAAATAGGACTTGATTTGTTTGTAATGTATATTTTTATCTTTCAAGCCAATAACTTTTTATGTTTTTAAGTTTCATGTTTACATGTTATAACATATGAAAATTATTTTGAAACCTATGAAATATATGATTCACTAGAGGAGAGAATATTTATCAACATGTTATTATTATTATTATTATTTATAATAAATAAACAAGACAAGGGAATTTTAGTGCTTCTAAATTTAAAATAATGTATTCTTTTACTAAATCTAGTAAAACTTAAGTTAGTAGAATGTGAAGAGAAATGAAATCTAATCTTAAAATGTTGAAAATACATAACCTCATTTTAAATTTTTTGTTTATCAAAGAAATTATAATGTCAATTTTATAAAAAAGTATATTCAAATACCTTTCTAAATTAATATTTTATACAAATATAAACTAAATTGAAAGTTCCACATTTCATTAGTTTATATCAATTTAAAATTTAAAACATTTCACCATTTTTAAGTGCATCAAATGAAAAAGTTACATTATAGTTGTCAATTTAATTTATGAAAATGACATTAAATCATACTTTTCATCAACCAGCTTATAATATTTATTGAAAATTTATTTTATGCATATTGTATATTAAAAAAATATATCTATGAATCCAAATCTAAACTCTATCTATATTCCCCTTATTTTATCTATATACATACACCATACCTCTTAAAACCTTTCAAATATTAAATATTGAAAAACATATTTTTCCACTTACACCTCTTGAATCTTATTAAATTAGTAACTAATTTATAAGATTGTCAACGAACTCATTTAAAAATCAGATAGCTACCCAAAAACTTATCCTATCTTACCTTTCCACCAGTTATAAATTCTTTCATCAATAAATTTTGTAAATCTTCAGAAATCCCAAGTGCAAGCTTAAAACCTTGTTTTTTTAATTTTCTGATACAATAGGGGTGTCCTGCCACCCAGCCCAGCAGCCCAGCAGTCCGTATCTTGGGTATCTGGGCAAGCTGAGGCGAGACTAGTCCCCTGTGGGGCTTAAACCTTACTCCATGATGAATTTTCCCAATATGCCATCATTAAAAACCTCACTATTTACATCTTTCTCCAGGAAGATTACACATCCAACCATGATGCTCATTATAAATTTACTTAGAGGTCAACATTGAACGAAATGGGTGCCAAAGGAAACATCACCATACACTGTAACAGTGAAACTTCACATCGTGAGATGGAATGGAATTTTCGTTGGTTTATTAACCACTCTACTGGCTATACTTTATAATGCCCTCATACGGACAACAATTTTCATTGGTTTACTAACAGTACTGTTCACAATACTTTTATGATGATCTGAACTTCCGGACAGACAAAAATTATTATGTTGGCCAAATACAGCTCACACAGTTTCTATTTTATGGGGTGTTCCCATCAACGTTAATAGGAAGTTGTCCTGAAAGTCAATTGATGCATCTTTCAAGGCATCCTTAAAAACAATCCTATTTGAATATAACAAACGAAAGTGATCAAAGAATAGTTATTCAGAAGGAATAACTTTAACGTTACGATAATAGCAAGTGGGCTACTGTTTCACAATAAACAAAAATATCTGATTCAGATGTATCCGAGGTGAAATACATGGAAGAACTGGTTAAAGCAATGTATACATCGTTGTAAACGAATCATAGCGGCAGAATATGTTGACCAATTAAAGTTAAAGTTGTAATTGAAATTGAAATTTTGTAATAAACAAAATTTAAGTTGAATTTAATGTATGGAAATGATGTGAGGTTGAAGTTCAGTCCAACGTCGTTGTTCACGTTTACATCATTATAAATAGCGGTAAATTGCTGTGATTCGTAAGCTAAAAGTTCGGTCGGTACCCTTTTCTCAGTTTAATATAATAAATAAATGAATTGAAAAAACTATTATAACCTTGAATAAATGTTATGATTCTACTTACATCTGTACAAAATTTAAGGAGTTTTTAACAAATTAATATAAAACAGATCAACTAGATCAACTCAGATCATTCTGAAAGAGCTAAAAATCGAACACAGCTATAATGAATCTCAAAATCTAACATATCTGCAATGAATCTCAAGTTTGACGATTTTTTTTTTTTGTCTTCCACAGGAATTGATTTTGGGTAATATTTTGTCAATTTACTAAACGAAAAAATTTAATTGAACCTACGAAAAGGTCGACTATTCGTACACTCCATTTCAACCAGAAATGAGAGATTCAAAATGTTTCTCCTCCAAGCATAATGATGCCCATGCTACTGGGGATTTGTACACACAGAATGTAACAAAGCTGCTCCTGTAATGTTATGTGAATTTTTTCTTGACGTTCACACCTTATGTCCTATAAACCTATCATGACAGCATAAATAATAATTATTTGACCCGTGCGTGTGAAAATTATGGAGGAGAAAAAGTTCTACAGAACCTGATTATTGCAAATTTTGTAATTGTAATGTTTCATTTTCAAAGGCCTGTTTTAAGTTTCCTTGCTTCCATTTCCAACCTCATGATCTCCTTGGCTTACCAATTGTTCACATTAAATTTAGAAGAAGCATATTTTAGTGGAACGTTTCGATTTCGATCAAAACAAGGCTAACAGCAACCAGATAACGTGTGTCCGAATTTACGGTACAATTGGTAAAGTGTTCTCTTGTAAAAGAACATAAAACAAAGGAAGGTCACAAAGTTGAACTTAAACAGAAAGTTATGGGAGACGAAGAAATAAAAAATATATTCTAAGAGAATTTCTTATAAAATATACACAGATGATAATAAATGGATTTTTATATAATTTGTGCTACGATAATTAGTTGTCAATGTTTAGATGTCATATGTTTTAATGAGCAAAAAGAACACATTAGGATGTCTATTGTATATATTATTTGAAATCACATTTGATTGTTAAAATTAACCTTCAAATCAGCATTCAACTATAAGTGTAGTTAGTTAAGTCTACAAAATGCAATTATATTGAATTATTATATATTTGGATCCATTAGTTGTGATTATACATTCAATTGAACCAAAAACAAAAGTGATCTACATTTTGAATTAGTGGTAAGGAAGGTCGTTGAAGTCAAATAGATTAAACTAGTAAAAGTTGCCATCATTTATTCCTAATTATTCATCTCATTAAATTAATTGGGTGGTTAATTTAGTTGAGTAGACAATTGGGGCCAATTATGACATATAAACCTTTTTATTTCAAATTAGCACATGCTAGCAATCTATTATCCCCTTTTGAGCAACTAATTGAACCCATTGAGAGATTGATTCCATTAGATGCATTATCAAGTGTAATTTCCATAGGTTTCCCCAACTATATTTATAGAATAAATTATGATGATTTTTTGTGATATACAAGCCACAAAAATAAGGCACAAAATAATTTTTCATACACGAGGAGGACAAGACCAACCAACACACACTTAGCACATTCACTAATGTCCTAAGAATTATGATATGAACAAAAGACTTCAACTATCTTAAATCAAGGTCACTAAGTCAAATACAAGTTATTATAAGAGGAAGAGGAGAGATTTTTTGAAGCCACCTACAACTATCACAACTTCCTTGGCTCAAATGTAAGATGCGGAAGTATAGCTTGTTACACTTTGTAACACCTCAAAAATTAGAGATTAAGTTGTAAAATAAAACAATTAATCACCCACCCCAACTTCAAGTCCTAGTAATTTGCATCTTGGGCCTTGAACTATGAAAAACAAATGTAGACATTCAAATTTAGTTTCTGTCTTTGAGCTTAATTGTTAAGTGACTTTTTCCCAAAGAGAACGTTATGAGAAAATCTCTTCAGAACAACAAGGGAGATAGGAAAATAAAGGATATTACGATCCTTTAGTTAAAATAAATATTAATAAAGAATATACAAAAGAATAATCTTAAAAAGATAGGAGAATAATTAGTTATTTCAATAATTATTAAATACAACCTTTGTGAAAGGGTGTGATGGTTTGGAAATCACCCCTTAAAGGATATATAAATCATTCGTATGAGACTTGGGAAAAAAATTCAAGGAAGGAGAACATTCAAGGAGAGAAGAGAAAAAGGAAAGAAAAATTAAAGGGGAAAAAATGAGTGAAGGTTAGCATCATAGGAGGGCATTGAAACATTTGGAGAAGGGGCACATAGGGGTGTGTCGAGCTTGGGGTATAGTGTACATCTAGGAGTCTCTTAACTATGACTATGTTTATGCCATGAAGGAAGATTGGTTCTATGCAGGAACCTAGTTCCTTGGGGTGTTTATGCTAGGAAAATCCTAGACCTATAACCATTCCTCTGAGTGTTGAATAGAAACCTCTTCATGCTGTAGATAAGAATTGAGAACCCTTGATTTTACAATATTGGGAACATTGTCTATGTGATGTTGGTGTTAATATGATCAATTTGTGTGGAGGTTTTATTCTATTTATTTGGTTAATCATTTAATTGTCACATTTTTAGTTTTAAGTATTTGCAAGTGGATTTGAGTTAACAAGAGAATTCAAGTGTCTTCAAGGGTAGATTATTCATCAATTATTGCAGCAATTCATGTTCCATCATCATGTCAAAGATTATCAAGCATCAAGCATGTTAGTGAGCTAGTGTTGTGATGTAGCATTGAAGATCCAAGATCAAGCATTGTTCTCCACCTATTGTCAAGGTCAAGATCTACATCCTTCATGGACATTTCATATTGAGTTGCATATTTATAGGGTTTCATTCAAGGTATCATTATTCATGTTTCATGTCCCATATTTCATGTCCCATATTTCATGTTTCATTTTCATGTTTCATTATCTCATCATTTTGTTTAATTACCTCAAAGGGGTTTGAAAAGGGAAAACCCCTATCCACTAACAACCAACAAGTTTTATTCTATTTGCATTTGTGATTGTAGATCTAGGTGCTTTGAAGACTTGAAGATCATTGAAGACTAGGTTACAAGCTTGTTGGAGTCGTCTCCCCATTTGCAAGGTCATAATCTCCACTAAAAGGCCATCTACAACCTCAAAATCAAAGTTTCAAATTTGGTGTAGCTTTTAAATTTTGAGAAATTTTTTTGCTAGCTCCTTACCTAATTGTGATATGTAGCCTCTTTTCCTTAGGGTAGGGTTTATGGTTTTGGTTCAAAAGACCTTGTTTCAAATTTTTGTAAGTCTTAAACCTTGGGTGTTTTATTTCCTCATTGACTTGTTGCACCCGATAACTAGCCATCTAAATTTCCACTTGATCCATTAGAATCATTGATATTACCAACCCCTTAGTCTAATTTTGTCAGTTTCCTAAGACTATTCCATCATTTTAATTCTTTCCTATGTCGGGTGAAATATTTCATGTTAAAAATGACTTATGTCTTAAGTCATTATTCCCCAAGGTCTAAATCCCACTGACCTAGTCAAGTCCCATTTTAAAACTAACCTTTGTTGCACATGCAGATTTGTTGAACATTCGATTGGAGGAGTAAATCCTCACCATTCCCCACTAGCCCTGCTAGATTAAAATAATACTTTTTGAAGCATCGTGGGGTCAGTGGGGTGTTGACAAGTGTACTCTTGTAGATATGGGGCCCAGTCTCCACTATCATGTCGGGTTCTTTGATCTTTCAAATCAATGATCATGATGCAACATTGAGATTCAATCATAGTCATTTCTTGCTAACCCCGTGGGATTAAAATAATGCTTTATCAAAGGCAGCGAGGTTAGCAGCTGAACAACACATGGATCTCTTCCTCTGCTTGGAAAAGAATGGTGGAGCCCATGAATGGATGAGTTGGTATCTAAGCAAAAAAAAATTATTGGCTAAAGGATTGGCGAGCGATGGCAATAAAAATTCAAAAATTGTTGACTCAATTTGAGTTGTTCAACGTGCCATCTCACACAAAGAGATCAATGGTTGATATTCAAAGTCAAGATATGGATGTGAGAGCCACTCTACCTCACACAAGAGATAATTACTAATATAAGACACATGCAGGATTACTCAAGATTACTCAAGCTTGGTCCTGATGTGCATGAATGATTGCTTTTCAGCAATGATTGAAGATGATACAAAATATTTTAAGCATCTAGGTGATTAACGGTTGTGATTCAACATCCAATGGTTGATCATCTACTCACTTGTGTTTGCCTTTTTCGAGCATTGATAATCAAAATGCTCAGTTTATTGATAAATTGGAGTTGATAGCCTTTATTTTCTTCACAATTGCAATCAGAAGCCAAAAAATTTTAAGTCTGAGAAAGGGGTGGTAAGAGTTTTATATTCTACAATTTCTTCACAGGTTGATAAGAATTGTGATGATTTGAGTGTTTCTACTTTGCAAAATATTATTAGGGAGAAATTAGTGAAGGGTATCTCTATAATTGTGAAGTGTTATTATTCCCATCTTATTCTCATTTAAAATGAGTAAACCCATTGTATCTGTTTCCTCGGTCTAAAGGTCTAGGAGACTCAGCTCACTTGAGTCACATGATGTAATCACTGAAAATGACCAAGGCACACCTAGAGTTCTCATAACTCCAAAGGAGAAGGGAAAAATGAAGACCAATGGAAATAAATCTATGTAGATTGGTGTCAAGAGTACTTATCATCTGAGGAGCAGGATTGTTCTGGGAGAATCATCCAAGTTTAAAGAGAGGGAGTCGGTGAGGTATGCAAGGGAGGAAAAAGGGAAGAATAAGTATCACCGAGCTTCCCTTGGATAACATATTTCTACCATTGTGATCTTAGATGGACCCTCAAACAGTGATGATGAAACCAATTCTGGTTATCACCAGTACTTTCTCTCCATGGCTAATCTAATGGACTCCAATGAGGATGAGGTGGTGGTTTCTCCTATTTCTGCAAAGACACGAAGTGGGCGTGTGTACTCTAGTGTTGATTGAGCATGATTGCATCTTGGTCCTAGTTTTTGTTTGGTAATAATATTTCCTTGGTGGTATTTTCATCATCTTTTGCATATGGTTGATTTTTGTCCTTTGTGTAAGCTTGGAGGTTTTCTAGCTTATATGATGAAGAATATTTTTTCTCAACATGGACATAGATTTTGGAGAATGCTACAATGACTAATAGTGCCTTTTTGAGGTTTGGTTTCCCTCCTTCGAGAAGTCATGTGGATTTTTGTTTCTTTTTCTTTCCCTTATTTTTTAAATGATTACATATAACTATCTAGGGAATATCTTAAATTTAGATGAAATTATCATTCAAATGCAAATGAATTGTAATTGTAATCTAGCCCATTACTTTTTGTGTCCTCATTCTATAAAAGGGATTTCAAGGCTAGTTACAAGGGTTTGAGTTTAGAGTCTCAAAATGGTCTTGGTTGAAAAGCTAAGCTTAGTAAGGAGTAGATTGTAAATATATTACTAATGAATATATTGGGAATCAGTCTAGGGTATGAGTTATGATGTAATGATCTAAAAATAGTTTTACAGTAGCAGCAATTCTAAAGCATATATTCTCTAATGTAATTTTCTTTTGAATCGTGAATGAAAATGGTTAATGATCCTTTTTGTTTGTCTTCAATTATTTTTATTGAATGAATGAGTTTGTTTCTACTTCAATTCAAAGAATTGATTAAATGCTAAAATAAGGTCACAGGTTTGGGAGGAAAGAGCATAGGATCAATAAGTAGTTGTGTTTTAGGCACAATGAGTTGAATACTGCAAGGTAGTATATAAATAGCCCACAAATTATTGAGTTAAATTGCTAAAGTATTACTGGTTATTACAAATTTGACTCCATTAACCCAATTGATGAGGAACTAGTCTTTTCACTAAAGTTAAATCGTTAAAGTATTACTGGTTATTATACATTTATCTTAAAGATAAATGAGTTATTCATGCACCTGAGCAAAAGATTGGAATGAGAATGAAAATTAATTAGCACACCTTCAATTATAATGTCCTAATCTAAAGTACCACCCTATTCCTTGTAATAGATAGTAATTTTTTTAAAGGTCAGCTAAATCTTTGATGAATGCTATCTTTTTGCATTTTATAGGAATTTATCTATGTGTGGAACTTAATTATTTACATCTCTCATGTCTAATATGTATATTACCATGGAGGTCATCCACAACTTTAAAGTAGTATGTCCATTAGATAATTTAAGGAGAATCATCTATTTATAGTGTGATTGATACTCTGGCACACAAGTATCTACAAGCATACTATTGGGACCACCCTCCTAAGTTTAACAAAGCCTGAAGTGTAGGGGAGAAAAATGTAGGATCCATCTCCCGTTCATTGGCCACTAATCTTGAAGTTCTTGAGCATAAGGATTGAATACCCTTTAGAATATTTTTGAGGTTCAACTAGAAAAATCATCAACAGATTGGAGACTCTGCTAGGGAGAACTTTGAATATCCAGTTATAGACTAATATTTCATCTATTCATATTATTGATTGGTCTGAACATTTGGTTTAAATATTGAAGGAATTCATACCTGGAGAAAGAAATTGTTGTAGTGAACTTGAAAGTTTCATGATCTATGGTGCTCTGCTAGTGAAAGGAACTTAGAAGGATATTTATCTTTGAAAGAGCTTCATACTACTTGAAGTTTAGTCCTCTGTGAAGAGAGGTAGTGACTCTATCAAAAGAACTTGATGAATATGTTAATAAATTTTTAGATCTACAATATTTCTAGTCAGGAAGAAGAATTTGCAACAGTTGCAAAATATCCAAGTATTTTTCACTCTTGTCTTTGAAGAAATTTTTGTGTGAAAATCATATTTGAAAGTCTTAAAAAAAATTGTTCCCTATTGAGTGAAATAGGACTAAGAAAGGGAAAGGATAATAATATTGAATTTTTATACTTCTATGATAAAAGATGCAGTTAGCATTATGTATAAGTATGCTTGTTTGACTAAGAGTTACCGATGGTGAATGGACCTTAAACATAGTTGAAACTAGATGTCATACTTTGTAAAGGGTTTAAGGTCATATGCTGTATATAGGAGCTAGATGAAAGTTTTTGAAAAAGGCATATCAAAATGAATTGATCAATATATGCATACTTGTATGGTTCCTAGTGCAACCATGGTTTGTGATCAGCCCCAGCTAGGTTATTAAAGAAATTTCAGCATTGATATGCATAGAGCCATCAATTTCAGTGGCATTAATGGTTACCCAAATGTCATTCCATATAAAATTAGAGACAAGATACCAAAATTCAATGGTGATAAGTTTGAATCAACAAGTAAGCATCTACAAGAATTCAATAATTTAATTGATGACTATGAGGTAGACCATGAGTATGTGATCATGAGGCTATTTATTCAATCTCTAAAGGGAGATGAAAGAGACTAGTTCTTTTATTTACCAGCATACTCTATCTATTCTTGGAATGAGTTCATGTTAGCATTCAGGGAATAGTTTGGTGAAAGGGTTTATGCCATTTCAACAAGAAAAAAACTTATGAACATCCAAAAAGAAGAGGATGAACCCATCCCAACAATCAATCTTAGATTTGCAAAGCGAGTAAGGGATATTTTAGAAAGTTTAAGACCAAATGATGCAACATGATTGGTGGTGTAGTTGGGTGCATTTGAGGGAGAAATGGGTTATCTACTAAGAGATAAAGAGCCTACAACATTACACCAGGCATATCAAATTTTCATGAATATTGAGAACAATCTGAAATATTCAATGATAAAAGGATATATGGCTGCGAGTGTTGGTTATCCTAGTACAACTCATTCAAATAGTATTCATGAATCAGACAATAGAAATTATTGTCATGGTGATAATGCTTCTGTTGTTATGATTTCTCCATCATCAAAATATGCAGATCATAGTGAGCTCCAAGTTGAACATCAACATAATTTGATCAATGTTGATCAAACATATTTTGTTCAAGGATTGTATGAAATGAAAATACATAAGGGAGAGTCACCATATGATTTGTTCTCAAGTTTTTTGGATGCCTTGTTGGAGGTCCCCAAAAATTTCAAACCTAAGGATTCAATGTGCATTGATCTATTTTGTGAAATCTATGATTTTGGGTTGAGTACCTTGCCGAACAAGTTGAAGCCTCATAGTTTTGACTAGGTACTTGATTGGATAAAGATTGATGAAGGAGCCCAACGTAATTATGCACAAAATGTGATGTGTCAAAATGTTGATGGAAATTTTCGTATTGAAGGAACTTGAAAAACAATGCAATCAAGTGAAAAGGGTATATTAGGTCCATTTTTTATGGATAAGGATAATGATGGTAAGAAATTCATAAATAATACATATGCAGAGATACACAACATTGATGAAGACAAAGATACATGGTATGATGATAAAATAGATATGCATGAAAGCTTTTCTTGTAATATCTTAGGTGATGTAGAAGTAAAAGAGATGCAAGATGTCATCCCATGTCATGTTTTGATCAGTGAAAGTAATGCAAGTATTGATGATATCTCATTGCAAACCAGTGAGCACAATATTGAAAATGCAACTTTAAGAATTAATTCTAAAAATCTTGAGCATAGTTTATGTAGTAATGAACTTTTTTATGATGAGGATCATGACGAGATTGAATTTTTTGATTATTTCTCTGAGGATTGTGACTTCTCTTATGGTGGTGATCTAAATGTATTTTCTTCACATGAAGGATGCAATGATGCAAATGCTCATGAAGTCACTTGTCTACAAGTGAATGAACAAATTGCATATGATAACTACCTGGAATGTGGTTCAGGTTTTCCATCATTGGAGCATATTAATTGTCTGAATGATGAGGAATTTGAAGATAAGAATGTATGTGTTCAATACACTGGTCCCAAGCATAATGCTATTGATGATAAATATGTTGATGAATGCATTTATGTCCCTACTGATCATGATTATTTATATGAAGCAAAGATGGAAATATCATCCATACATGAAGAGGATGATGATATACACATTGATGAAGGAAGGGGTTCAGTTTTAAATGATCAAGTTGAACATTGTGGGAAGCATATGGATCTTGAATCAATATTATCACCCATTGATAATATTGAAAAGTTTTCTAATCTATATGAAAATAAAATTTTAGATTGTGTTGATGTTGCAAAACTTCAAGTGATCCATGTGAAAATCAACCAAAAGATGAAAATAATGGTGGATCTCATGGTAGTGAATGTGAGGTTGAATACAACTGCTTCTTTTCTAATATTCCATGTCTTCACAGTGTGAATATAGACTTGTTTTTATCCAATGAGGAAAGCATTCGTGTGAAGGAAAATAAAGATGCTTGTTCAATTGTTAATGAACAACTTCTAGATTACGAGTCCTTCACATTTGGGTTGGCACACCTATCAACTAATTCTGCATGGGGTTGAATGATAACTCAAAAAATGAATCAGAATATATTACAGAACCTGAGATGAATGCATTTTATTAGTTCTAGGATGTTGATGATACACATGATCTCCATTTCTATGACACTAAAGTGTGAACATTTTGATGTAGTTAAATAAAAAAGGACTAGATATGTTCCTATTTCATGATGCCAAATTCAAGGAGGTTTCTGAATATGCACATTTTCTTTTTGATGCACTTGGGGGTTGTTTGTATAGCGTACTACAAAGTTTTTACAAAAGTTTTCAATTTGATGTGGGAACTAAATATGGTGACAAAGTTTATGATGTTAATGATCAAGTGGACTATGAATGTTTCACCTTTTCAATTCAATCATACAAGCTTGCATTGAAGCATTATAATGAGTACATTGGTTATATATATGAGTAACCCTAAATCTACAAATGGTTAAACTCCAACACTCATTAGTTGGGTTAGTTCATGCACCAAACCTACAAATTCCTCCTAAGGAAATAATGCATCCTACTCATGATCAAAATTAAATAACAACATAAACCAAAAGAGCTTATAGAAGCTAATAAATGCACACCTATTCCATAATGGATTGAAAGCACTTTGTTGTGAACGTGATCTCTTTCCCAACCCTCACAAGCCAATGATGAAGATTGAATGGCCAAATTAGCTTTCAATGTGAAGAGAGTAACTTTGCATGAATTGTGGATGCTAAAATGAAGAATGAGACCTCCTATTTATAGAATGATAGGATGGAGAAATATGCAAAATAGGTGAATGTGGGACAAAGATTCAACCAATAGGAAGGATCCACTTCTCCAAATGTGAGTGGATGGAGGATGTGCAAGTTTTGGTCAATGTGCCAATAAATGACATTAGGTGGCCTTTTCAAATTTCAAAATTGGCTTGTTGGAGGGAGAAAAGGGGCTTAAATGCCAAGTTTGACTTATGTGAGAGACATTTAAGAGCTCTTAAATGCTTTGTTGGATGTACATGTCAATTTGGGGGGAGACTTCAAACTTGAGGGAATATTCTATTTTTATGCCATGTTGATAGAAAATGGAGATTTAATAAACTAATTAAAATCCTTTACTTGTGCAATTGGGAAAATCTAGAGAGTGTGGCATGCATTAGATTAGATTTAATCCTGATTTAGTTAATTTAAAAGAGGATTAGGTGATTTGACTCATTTGACTTAGATTTAAGGATTAAACTAAATCAAAAGGAGATGGAAGATGATTTTAGATTTAAATAAATCAAAGAGGGTAATGTTAGGATCAAATTAAATAAAGTTGATTTATTTAATTTAAATGGATGAACTTAGAGATAAATGGATGACTTTAGAGGTTAATCAAATAGACTTGATTTATTTGATGAATGGACTTGATTAAATGCAATATGCTAATTTTGCATGTCTACAATATACATTACAAAATACGCGGGTTCTAAATATTGTTTGATTGTATTTTTAGGTTAGGCACATTCTATGATGATGAGGATAGTCCAAAAAATGGTATGTATAGTTTTGAAAAGGAAAAAATAGGCTTTACAGGGACCTGAAACCACAAAGTTAAAAAAACAAACGATAGAGCAAAACAAGTCCAAACAAACAGACAGTTGTCCCAAAAAGGAAATGACAACACAAAGAGACAACAGAGTCCAAAAAAAGGACTGCCAAAAAGCCAGAAACAAACACCGCCACACTACTCCAAGGTGTTCATCAACTCCTCGGCCTCCTTTTCAACATCCTTCATATCCTGTAACCCCTGCTTGAGGATTTGAACCGTATGTGAAGAAATCGGGGTCTTCCTCTTCGTATTAGCCCGGGTGCAAGTCAAAATCCCATCAACAGTAGATCTGCTGCAACCTCTGTCCGCATCCAAATCCACGACCAGCAAGCCCTTTTGATTTTTTTTGAGCTTTTCCACCATAGCATTGATGATAATGGTGTTATGCCTAGAAATTTTGTGATTATTCGTCATAGTGGCCCTAATATTTTGGCCTATCTTGGTCATATTGCACTTGAGCCTGGTCAATCTTTCCTCCTACGAATGCTGTCTTTTCCTTGGTAAGGGGGTTTCCTGTCCCTCATTCTCATTATGACTCCAGTTAATCTTCTGCTCCAAATCCATGACTCTGTTGCTGATATCTCTATTACGGCCTTTCAAATCACAGACTTCCTTCTGGGTCCATTTGAGAACAGTGATAAGGCCATCCGTACTTTTTTCCACCACACTCACAATGTCCTCAGGCTTGAGCTTATTTAGGGCAGAATTAATTTCATCCTGATTAGGGGAATCATTAGGGGCATTTCCAAATCTTCCAGATGCAGGGGCACTAGGGGCCAACTCTTTACTGACCATAGGTTTATCAAAAAGAATTTCCATAGAATTCCCAAAGTATGAGACTAATTTAGTGGCGAGGTACTGCTAAAACCCGGAGACCAAATCGGTAGAACCCTTGAGAGGCAGTGAGGATTAAGAAAAGCGAGGCAAGGCAGAATGGGGCAATCATGCAAAACATGATTAGGACATGAAAGTGAGGCGAGAATCCATAAGGGCATTCTGACAAGATAGGGATTGGGGAGCAATGGTATTAGGACCAACAAGGGCACAAGCAGGAGGGGCCAGGGGGTCATTCTCCCTGCTACTTTCAATATCCTCATCATTCAATTCCCCAATATCAACAATTTTAGGCAAAGTAGGTAAATTTTGATAATGCTCATAGATGAGCCTGACAAGACCAGGGTGAATAATAGAAGTCCTCCTAGGGTTTCTTTCAACTTCATCAAGGCAATTCTTCAAAGAAGAGAATAAGTAAAAAGGCAAAGAGATATGAACCTTGTGATGGAAATGGTTCATAATGGCAAAGTGATAACCATACGCCTTGGTGAAGCACCCGTCAATGGTGATATACTCCATTATTACTCTTAAAACTTTCCTCCAGATTGATTTAATGGACTCCACATCAAAGTAGCTATTGGAAACCTTAACCAACTTAGCCTTCTCCTTGTCTTTTTTAGGAAATCTTATGACCACTTCATTAGAGAACCAATGGTCCCGATAAAATTTCACACCCTCAGTCGAAAGACTAGTAATCTCACCAATTATTTTCTCATTCAGCTTAACATTCCTACCAAACAACACAATCTCACCATTTTTCCAATTTTTGGCAAAATAGTCTAGCATCCTCTCGTCAGTACCATGGAGCATTTCCAAAAACGGGACTAAACCTCCCTTTTCAATTCTTTCCCAGGCTTTAGCATTCTTGCTATGCTCTTGAAAGCTGCTCGACTCCACATGTTTTCTCTCTCCCCCCATCTTCAAAGCTCTGTTATACCACACCCTACAGTTGCTCTGGGTCCCGTTTAAGCATATTTTATCAAACACCCAGAAAGCGTGCCAGAGACTCTTCTTGAAAAGATTAACCCCTTCATTGGTGAAGTAATCAACCACCCTATTGGCTTCTCTGTAGGCGTGGGACACTTTCACTTTATCGAATTTACTTAATAAGATTATTGTATCTTCAATCCACTTTTTAATGGTCCACGAGGGAGGGGTAAGCCCAAGAATACAATTTATTATATTCATTGAATCACCCTCCAACCAGAGACATTTCGTGTTCATCTTGAAAGCTAAGTTAACCACATGATAAGCCCCTACAACTTCCATAACATGATTAGTTTGGGTGCTGATGTCCATAGCAAAAGCCGCAATAAAAGCCCTCGAGTTGTCCCTTAAAACACACCCATTGCCAGCTTTCCCAGTGTTGCCTTTAGCAGCACCATCAAAATTGGCTTTCACCCAACCCAAATGCGACAAATACCAACTAGCATTCTCCCTCCCACAAACATCAGACGTGGGTACATTTAACACAACTAATTTAGAGTTCCACTTTTCAGCCGTAGCAATATCGAAAGGAGACCAATTAGCTTTATCAACCATTTTTCTTGGGATTAAAGATAATTTTTCCTTTATTGCCCTTACGATTTTTTCATGTAAGTCCCCCTCCAACATCTCTTTTTCCCTAAACACTTTGTTGTTCCTTTCCTTCCAAATATTCCATGACACAAAAGGTAGAACAAAAGACCAGAGCTTTCGCACAAAAGGATTTTTTGAAGGAGCTTTCCATTGCAAGAAAAAGTCTTTGACAGAAGTAGGGGAAACCCAAACTAAATCAAGAAGCACAAAATTTTTACCCCATATGTGCGAAACAAAAGGGCAATGAAGAAAAAGATGATTAACAGTCTCAGCATCGTTCCTACACATGTAGCACCTGTTAGGTAATTGAATTCCTCTTTTTCCAAGATTGTCCAAAGTGAGAATCTTATTCTGTAGCATTATCCAATAGAAAATATTGATTTTAGGAATCAGGTGATTAATCCAAGCCTTAGCTCAGAAGGGCGGAGGCTCCATCAGGACAACCAACGCCGTGTGAGGAAAGAAACTAAAAAAGAATGCAGACAGGATTATCTAACAGGATAGCATGATCATCCACCACCTAGTGTTGAGCAAGTCTTGGGGCCACGAAGGCTGTTGAATAGGAGCTAAGATCTAAGCGGTGGTCTTCAAATCAACCCAACCCCCATTCCTCGGTAATCTTTAGCAAGACCCGAATTCCCTTTTACAATCATTCATCCATTTGTTAAGTAGTTGTTTATTTCTATTTCAAATTTCATGATTATGTTTTTACTTGCAAGTATCGAAATGAAGCATTCATTATGAAGAGCGTGTACATAGTCCTTTGCCATATCTATACCTTTTAAATGTGTGCTTGTCATTGATTTCATTATTATTACTTGTTTACTTTGAGACACCTGATTTGTAATAGTGTCATGTGCAAGTTAAAGTTAAAGTATAAAATGTAAAGGTGAAAATGAATACCACATTTTTATCCTCTACTATAAAATCAATTTAAGCTATTTATCTCATAAAAAATGTTTAGTATACAACTGGCATGTGTCTACATAAATAGATGATAGTTAACTTGAGCCTCAATTGAACTTAACTTTACACATCCCAAGGGTTCAAACGCAATCTATAGGTTTTGCATCCCCTAAATTGGATCAATTTGTAGTTAGAAATTTGAACTTAGTTTATATTCACATTTATACAATTGATCCTTAGGCTTTTAAATTCTAATTTATTACAAGCTTAATCAAATCTATTTGTAGTTAACTATTACTTACCAACTTAAGCATGCAATACTCAAATTTATATATTGAAAAATAATATAAAGTACAAACTTTAAATTTATTTAAACATCATAGAAGAATTTCAATCATCTTTTGACACCATGATCTAGAATTGCATCATTAAGTAGGTATATGAATCAATGAAAATATAATATGCATTTAAATGATTGTTTGAAATTTCTTCAATCTTATTAAAAGTTTTGCAAAAAAATTAATTAAGACAAAATATGAAGAATGAATAGTTCCCCTACAAAACAGAACAAACCCTACCAATATGTATTAACACCAACATATTCAAATAGTCCTAATTTAGAAGTCTAATTATGAATCGAAATATAGTGCAAAAGTATCAATCCAAAAGAAAATTCAAAGTTGAACTACAAAGTCAAACTCACAAGGCACAAATAACCAATCTCCTCTCATAGTCCCATTAAATAGACACAAAAATTTGAAAAAGCTAAAAGAGCCACGTACTCTTTAAAATAATATTTTTTCATCATAACTTTAGCTTATTTTTTTATATTATCTTGTAAATTTTGGAAAAGGATTTCATTTGGGAAGAAAAATAACATTGGAAAGAGTTTAAAAACATGACCCATAAAAAAAATTCATGTAACATTTGAAGGTGGACTTAATTACATTCTTGGTGTCTACAAAAAAAAAAAATCATAAGGAAATAACTGACATTCTAGACAGTGTATTTTCCAACATTGCAAATAATGTGAGCATGTTTTTGTTCTAATCATATGAAGAAATTGAAATGCCATTT
>VDFB02123861.1:0-31203 GCA_007258455.2 Sequoia sempervirens | reverse complement strand
TGTTAACACTCTTTATGTTTTATTGTTGAGGTTTTGACTATCCTAGTTTGCAAATGGCACAAATGATAGCTCTTTGTCACAGTTTAATGGTGATTTTCCTTGAATAAGATTTTTCAATGACATGGCAAAGGGAGCAACACATGTCAAGGTGAAAAGTGAACAACATGGAGTAGTCATCCAATTGATTCTTGTTGCAGTAGTAGTTTGGACAGTGACAGTGTGCAGATAAGGTGATAGTGTGCATATAACTCCAAGTGATGACTATGGCATATGTCTATCTAAAGGTGACTTTTTAACTTGAGAATCTTATTGCAGGACTGGTTGTTCATATACAGCATCACTACTTGGAGTATCTTTTATTAAAGATAGGCTGATAATGATTTTAATAGGCAGGATAATATTGTTGATTATATTTTATAGGGGAGTTGATTTGTGGAGAGCCATCCATCCTTTTGTTATTTGATGTCAAAGGGGAGTAAGTTGAATTATGAGTAGGTTGTTTTTCCATCAATGACAAAGGGGGAGTTTGTTGATGTTGTTTTTCATTGATGTCAAAGGTTGATGGATGTCATTGGTGTTGGTTGCTTGATATAAATTGCAATGGTGTCGGTTGCTTGATATATTTCTTGGTGCATTGCTTAATACTTCCAAAGAGTGCTTACACATTCAGTGTGTTGGTAGTGGTTGCAATGCAACACAAAATTGCTTCATGGTGTGTAGTGCATGATGCTTTCAAATGTAGTTTTGGTTCATTTCACAAGTTTATTCATTCAAAGATACCATAGGTTTATTTTCTTTGTCAGCCTCAAATCAATAATATATTATGCATCAAGTATATATGGTGAAAATCAGTGATTATGACATAAGTACGTGAATTTAAGTATCTTGAGGTTTTGTTTCGCTTAGGGTTTCCTTTCTTGCTTTGAAGTTCACTCAAAAACATCGCATAAGGTTTATTGTGCAAAACCAATAAGCAAGGTTACTTTTTGTTTTATTTGCACTTTGACCTTGGATCAACGGTTAAAGGCAGTTTAAGTAGAGACTTGAAGGGGTTATTTTCGTGCATTAACCGGCCCCTCCACTTTAGTAACTTGCTCAACAGGTAAAGGACTTCAAAGGCTACCGTTTATATTAAAATCAATGGCCAGTATTTAAATGTATTAAAGGCGGGTTTAAGAAATCAAAGGTCAGTTTTTAAACGTTACCAACAGTTATTTCTCGAAGCTTAAATTTGACAGTCGTCCACATTGTTGTACCCATGAATCTGTTGAGTAACTGTCTTGTAAAGCAAGGGTCTATGATCACCATGAAGCTGACAGTTAGAAGATTAACGAATGTTAATTTTGAAGGCAGTATGTTTTCCAATCGACTGGTTGAATTGAATATGAAGAGATACGGTTGCAGAGATGCTTGAATTGCAATGACAGAGAGTACTGGATTGAAATGACAAAAAAATAGTGTTTTTACTGAATTGAAAATAACAGATAGTATATACTAGATTGCAGATGCCGAGATAAAGTTTGTTGAGTTGCAAACTTTGAGAATTGGAATGTTTTGAAATAGAGTAACCCTCTGTGTTTGTTTCTCGTAAAATTTTCAATAGTGATGTATGTTTGTCAGTGAGGTTTAATGAAGTGAATTTTCAGAGTGGTTTTTTATCTTTTTTATGGTTTTTCACTCATAATTCCCGTGTTATGACTTCTCTTGATTGTTTGTCAATTTGTGTTTGATAAGTCGTTCTTGTTCAAGTATCTTGTTCTGATTCATATCATTGTGATTCACTCAGCATTAAATGTCTATGATGTTTGAAGTGGTCTCAATGGATTTATATGCATAAATTCAAGTGGATTATTTAGTAAGATTTGATTTGTAATTTGGCCACTGATTCATCCCCCACCCCCTCTCATGGCCCTATACTCCAACAAGGTGTTGTATTAAAAATGGTTGGAAACAATGGTTAAAGGTTGGATGGAGTTGTTACAAGAGCTACAAATAATTATTATCATAGATGAAAAAACTATGATGAATAACAACATCAAACTCCTTTCAAATTTACCAACTCTTTTGCTAGATGATGGCCTGAAGAGTGTAATGATTGCTTGGAAATATATAGAAAACAATATATCTAGTAGGGGAACATCCCTAGAATGATGACATTAGTAACTATAATATAAAATTAGTTACCCAAATATGCAAATTAGTATATTTATTTGAAAATATCCTACCAATCCAATACTTAGAATCAAATCTCCAATCAATATTCAATAAATTGACATAATTGTAATTCTTAAGCAAAATTACTTCAAATGGGTAAAAATATTTTCATCCTTAAATCCAAATATAAAAACCAAAATGGTTTTTTCTCTCTAAATTTCCCCAACTAAGGGCTTTCATCTTTAAATTTTTCAATCTCCACAATGGAAGGAATAATGAGGTCATAAAATTAGATTATGTGTTTTAAATAATGTCATTTTTTATATTTTCCTTTTAGGCCCTCTAGTTGAATTTACTTTTCCCCTCCATGTATTCAAAATGTTTTTTAAATACAAAACACATTTATTTGAATTAAATATAGAATTAAATGTTAAAAATAATTTATAAATAGTAAATAGGCCTTACAATCATATTTAACTTGTTCTTTTGAAAATAAAGTGATTGGACCCACTTAAAATGTGATGATTTAAGAAATCCAAACAAAAGATCATCCACATAAAGACAAAAGAAACATGACTATGGCTTAAAATAAGGAAGACTTTGAGAAAATATGATTATAGGAGTGTTTGGAACAAAATGCAAGTACTACGGATAATTTGTGAATCTATTTTGAAGATAGATCCGTCAATGTCAAAATACTTTGAGCCCCATGTTCAATAGACCATACCAACCATTTATGAACACAATTAAAGAGTTGTCCCACAATAAACGTGTAGGCTCAAAACCTAGGGGTGAACTCAAAAACCACCAAGCTAAAATACAAGAAATTTAAATCAACCATTGGACTTATTTTTCCCACAAGTCAATCAAGGCATAACATGTGAATGAATATTTGGTGGCAATGTAGAAACTAAAGTAATTGATCGTTGATTTGGCCCATCCTCTTTTATCTACTTAGTCCCAAATAATGACAACACTATTATATTTGAAGCAAATATATCAATTATATTAATTGTAATAGTCAAATCTGCATCAAAATCAACACATTATTAGAGTTGATCTAAGAAACCTTTAATTAATATGATTTTCATTGATAAGTAGGAGGTATTTTTCCACAGTGTGTCAAATTATGATACAGTCAGATAATCATAGCTTGAAGTCAACCATATTCCACCATGAGTAGTGGAAATTCATGAACTCCATCTCTTCATGACAGGTTCACTTAAGATTATTTAGTGATGTCATTAGGAGATTGCTTGCTCGAGGTCACTTCCATTCAAAGATCGCTTCCACTGCTTTAACCAGGAGTTTTCCAAGGTTAAGCCCTGAGTTGGAGCAAAGACTGATGGGTGACCTGATCTTAATTGCTTCACTTCCGTGAGCATCACCTAGATGCAATGAGTGCTAAGTGGACCATTCGATATCATGAGAGATGGGTTCTTGTTGAACCACTACTCATGAAACATGGGTCAATGAGTTTGACTCGAAACTACACGGTTGAATCCTGATAGCAATATCATAATGATTTTCATTTTCAACTTTTATGACAATTTTTTATTTAAGATGTTTAAATACTTTTCTACTCATTCTATAATGACAATCTTTTTAAAAGTGTTATGAAACTAATACTTGTCTACAATCCATCATTTCAAATACTAAATACATTATTAATCTCTTAAAAATCATTTTATTATAATTTATTTAACAATATTTTTTCAATTTATTTATCTCTTACTATAAAATTAAAAATTTGAAAACTAAAATTAAAACATCATATAATTATTATATTATTTCAAATACATTTTCATTAATTTTTTAATTAAAAAATAAACAAGTATTCTTGTTACAATACTTCAAAATCATACTCACCACTGCATGTAACTCCTTAAATATCAAACCAGATCTTTTTATTTTATTGAGCAGCACATGGGAACAAAATAGATCAATCATTACATTATGTATCATATGCAACTTTAATCATTGCATCACACTTTCTTTCTTAGATGTTTAAGCCATGGAACTTCCTTTTAGTATAACTAGCACTTGCACCCATAGGAGGTTCAAGGATAAGCCGATAGGAAATTAAAGGTAAAATTTAAATGTGTTTTAATATTACATTAAATGAACTTGAAGTACTACACTCATTGCAAATATAAGAATAAGATATATGCAACTTAATTAACTGAAGTACAATGATATCATTTTAGCTGTACAATTCAGGTGGTATTTAAGTTAGGTGGTATTTCTAAGGTCCAAATTGAACATAATAATGGATGACAATTATTATAGATAAAATGAGAAATTTGAAAGCAATGGGCATGGTACTCTAAGTTATTGCAATCTTTATTGTAAAGCACCCTTGTAATTCTTTGTAGAATGGTAAAATAGTAGAAAGAACAACAAAAGCTTTAAATATAAGCCTTGTCAATGCAGTAAAATTCACCAACATGTCTTCAAAACTATATTTGTACAAACCTGAGCTCTCAAGGAAGGTAAGATTGTCCAAAATCCCAAGCTTCGTTGATGCTATTATAAATACATATATCAAAAGACTAAACAACACATGCTAAAGGAGTATACCAACCCTTAGAGAATTTGGTGTTGGGAAAGTAAGTTATAAAACAAAAAGAATAAGAATCCTGAAGAGAATAGCTCCTGCAGAACTATTGCATAGAACATCTGTGTTGTAAGAAAATCCTGGCTTTTAAAGAGAAGGCCATGGAGGTTAAAGAATCTGGGATAGAATATAGAATTAAAGCTGTTCTTTCATAAATTGTACATGCATGCAAAGCTTGAGTGAAATCTTTGCCTTTGAAGGAGCTGGAAGTGTTGCTAAGGTGGGCTCTAATTGTCTAACCATTTTTTAGAGTCTCATCTCCCAAACTCAAGCAATTGTTGACTGTTTGGAGGCTAAGGTAAATCTGCTCAAGATTCTTCTGCCAATGAGCATGGTCCTATGTTAGTAATTAGTTGTCTGTCTTGGCTTAAATTGGTACTGTTTTATGCAATTTTTCTGGTCTGCTTTTATAAAATTTCGTCAGACTTTGTTACTTAAGTTCTATGAAACTGTGATATATAATATTGGTGCTACTGATGCTGCTCTCTGAAGCACACTCTGTACATTTTGTGAACTTTCCCACTATATATGTGGTGGGAAGATCAGAAGATTACCAAAGAGGCTAAAAAAGATATTATTTGCTTCATTTTGATAAATCATATCTATATCATAAGAGCCTAAAATAGATATTATTTGATTCAAAATGATAAATTATAATTGATCAATTATAACAAACAGTATTGACTTTTATTTGTGCTCGCCCTGTGATCTGTAATCACTCAAGAAATTCTTAAGACAATTCACCAACAGAGAACTTAATGTTCAAACTTCAAAGTGCTCTCTCACTTCTATTATATCAAGTTCTAACCTTTAAGAGTAGCAAAAACAAACTGAAACTATGCTTCAATTAACAGGAATTTAAGCTGGAGCAATGAAAGTTGAACATACATAAAAAATTAAAAAATAAAAAATCTGCTACATAAACACACGCATACATTCAACAAAAGATGCCCTGGTGAAATCCACTTTGCAAAAGTTATAGCAAGGAATAGGTTGACTTAATTTATCATGGTTATATATGTTTGTATTTACAGGTTCATAGATTTCATGTCATCCCATTTCTTTTTGGGCATCGTCAATCAACTAGACAGCAGTAGATAAGATCCAGGACAACTTTTCTGATTTTTCTTTTTGTTTATTTGGAATAAGGTTTCAGTCTTCTAATATTTTTCCACAATCATATAATGTTGAAGATGATCCCAAATCTTACTCTGGATGTGACTCGAGGACTGTATAATAAGACTGCCCATATTCATAATTTCAAGTTCATAATACTTGTAGAACCCTGCTCATTATAAGTTCTAAGCTGTCTGTTGATAACAAATAAATAATCCTTCAAATAATTGCCCAAAATTTAAGCTGATTGCCCAATTCACAGCGCCCAAATTAACATGAGTGAGAGTTTAGATACTAAAAATCAGATCATACTTGGAAGGATTTGTATGCAGAAATTTTGTCGAAGTAAAGATTCCAATTCTTGAATCAAAATAAGAAAGAAAACACTGCATGATTGGGAATATAATCATCTGGGTATATCTCATATCTGATAAGAGTAAATTGTACCTACGAGACTTAAATTCTAAGAGAAACATACATGTCTCAGAATACTCCTTGAAGGATATTTTATTCATCAAGGCACTATCCCCTCCTATCGTGCACATGAGCAAATTATAGGACTAATACAACATTGGATATATCAGATTAAAGGTATCGACCTTTCATTTAATAGACTTTCCACTTCACCACTTGGCTTTTAAACCGCATTTGCAAATCAGTACATAATTTTTGTTATCTGCATTGAAAGTTGTGGGAGTTATATTTGTTAAGTTATTATAAATGTAGTTTAAAGCCGGTGAATTTCTGTAATAAAAATCTTTTTAGAGAGCTTAATCTTAAAAAGATAGCTTTCTTAAAGCTCTGGTTTAGATATATCAACATGTACTAGAGATTTGAATTAAAGACAATGATTTTTTTAGCAGAAGAAACGCCCAATTGATGGACTCAAACTTGTATATTATCTGTTATCAAAACAAAGTACTAATGCCTTGGAAGACATTGTATAAAATTGCCTTTGTTGGCTTGTATTTCAAATCCATTCAAGTCTTTATTTATTGTATAATACAGAGGAAAAAGAGATCGGGTATTTTTTAGAATCTGAAACAGAGGTTAATTGATCTCAAACACAAAAGTGATTCACATCAATTACACTTACAAAATCTGCTGCATTTTACTCTAAGTTCCTAAAATTTTCCATAACCATTCATAGATCAAGATTAGATTCAAGCTTGGGATTGATTTTCCCACTGAAAAACATCCTCGTCCTTGTCTAGACATGAATATTCGTACCACCTACATAATCAGAGTTCTTGTCTAAGCTCCTGAATAGTTCTATAACTATACATAGAGTAAGACTTGATTCAAGGTTAATAAAAAAATGTCCAGACTGCATTGTGAACCGTACTGAGATCTCTACCTTTGAGATCTTTTCTTTTTGGGCATCGTCAATCAACTCACACACCTTGTCTCTGTTTCCACATTGGGCAAACGACTTTCATCTCACCTGTTCGTCAAAATGACAATAACCCGCAAAGATATCCTCTTCTCTAAAACTAGCACTTGCACCCATAAGAGGTTCAAGGGATATGCCATAGGAAATTAAAGATAAAATTTAATTGAAGATCCACTTTGGAAATGAATTTAAATAAAAAAGTTTTTGTTACCTGTTAAAGAAATTAGTTATGGTTTGTGATTTCAATACAAATGTCCTAATTCCATAGCTATTCTACCCTGAATCTCATTGATGGATTGATCAATAAACATTAGGAGCCCAGTGTGATTTTCTACAATTTGATGGTGATTAACAACCCTCCTAAACCATATGTAAGACAAAATCCAATGGCATGAACCCAAAAGCACCAATCACTACATTAACATCCCCAAAGAAAGGTAGCATTGCTGCCAAAAGTGTGGTAATGGCTACTGCTGCTGTCCTTAAAATCAATCTAGGTACCATATTTCATAGAGAAAATCTTCCCATTTCAACATCTGCAGATTTTCTTTCTAGCACTTCAAATGCTGGTTGCAAATAGACCTGCCAAGTTCAATGTCAAAAGCAAATCAATTCCATTTCCTACTCACAACTGATGATGGATTGATAAATTACAATCCCAAACATTTTATCTCTACAAATTGATTCTTAGTTTCCCTCAAGACAAGTGGGGATAAATTAATCCCAAAGCTTTTATAGACTAGTGGGATCTAAATAGATCTAATCTCTTTGACTCTGCTTTAGCTCTCTAAAACTTTTATCCTCTTTCAACTATGCACTTCACCATTATTTTCTTCTTTGAAACATTTCAAAGCTGTACCGAATTAATAACTGAACTAGTGGGATCTAAATAGATCTAATCTCTTTGACTTTGCTTTAACTCTCTAAAACTTTTATCTTCTTTCAACTATGCACTTCACCATTATTTTCTTCATTGAAACATTTCAAAGCTGTACCAAATTAATAACTTAACAACTGTAATAAATTCTTCAATTGTCTCACCATTCCAACTGCAGATACTTGGAGAAGCACAAACAAGTTTGCCATGACTAGAAACCATTTGGGAAGAAACAGAGGACCCTCAGATGGGACAAAATTGTTGAAGACGGTTCCTTCTGTCTTGTTGCCAAATGCCCAGTAGCCTGAAATTGCTATAGTAGAATGTGGACACCACCTCTACATAACATACAGACAATCCTTTGAACATCTTTCATGATATAGGAGGCGCCAGAGCTGCCTGAAAGCATTATGCTCAGTCAGGCCTAAAATTTTGTTTGTATCTACCAGAGAATAAAATCGTTGATTTTAAAGAACCTGTTAGCAAATATGCAAATGACAACCCAACCAGCAGTGATATGTATAATATGTTTGAGCATATAAACTTGTTGGAAATAACACCCTTTCTGTGTTTTTATTTGGGCATTGTTCCTCTAAATAGCTATTCTAATGGTTGCCTCTTTACAGTTAATGCTATCTGAATTAATGAATGAATTTAGTTGGTATTATTAAAAGCTTTATTCGGTAGACTCCAGCCTCTAATTTTAATAGAAAAATTGGTAGCACTTACTTGAATTTCTGGAATGATTCCATTCCCAAAAAGTTGTAGCGATGATTGAGAAAGCATTCAGAGCTCCAAATATTTTTCCTGGTGTGCTCCCAACCAAACAATAATCTTTCTCAAATTCTTCTTCTGAATTGCCTATTAGATATAAAATAAAATTTTATTAACTTGCACAAATTGCCTCCATTCAGACATCTAGAGATTCTAGATCTACATAAACTTGAGAAAAGGTTAAAGTTTGTGGGCATGAATCAATCTAAACACAAACCTGCATGAATGGAACCAATCACTGCACAAATACTGTAAGCAAAGCACAGTACAAAGGACACCAAATTAATGTTTCTCAGAGAATGAAAGGAAGGCATCTGAGCCAGAAGCAACATTAATGAGTAAGGAAGACATTCAAGAACCCTTTGCAAACCGATACCCATGCCTAACGAAGACATTCAAGAACCCTTTGCAAACAATTGAAGGTGAATCTGCATTTTCTCTTGAACAATCCAATGAGTATAATTACACAAGCGTTTGCAACCATAATTTAGCGTATAAAATCTTAAACCGCGAGAATCAAACCAAAATTATAAAATTTATTTCAGGCTTACAAGAATTCCGTTGAGAAAAAATGGGCAGAGTTTGCAAGAAAAATTTATGAAACCTTACCAGAGCAATATCTCCCTACAGTTGTTGCTTCAACCAAATCTATTCACAGTAAACCAAAAGCCAATCTAAAAATATCTACAGAAATCTGATTTGATTTGAGATTTAAATGAAAATATTGGTTGCCAGCTAAAATGTCATTGAATGCATGTCAATAAATGTTTGAAGTTTAATAAACCTCCCTGCTTACCTAAATCTCAGACTGATTGTCGATGCCTGAAGCTGGTTAAACAATGCTTGCAACTGGTTAAATGATGAATAAACCTAGTTTAATGGCATGAGACAGGTATGCCGGCATTTTTGGACTGAGAAGTCCACAATAGAAGCCTATTGGCTAATAAAGCATGTGATTTCGTCTTCTACTGTAAGTGAATAAATAAAGGGAATGCCAAGAAATGATGACAACTTGAGGGCATAGGAAGACAGTCTATTAGCTCTTCAGGTGTTGGAATTTAGAGTCTGGAACATTAAGTAGTCTAGTGAGACAGTAGATAAAATTTATGAATGTCAGTGAAGTAAAACATTTTTGCCTCTAATATGAAAATAACCCCAATCCAAATGATGAGACTACCAATCGGAGGAAAAGAGCTTGAAGGAACAATCTTCATGGGAATTATTATCAATATAGGAGATTGACAGGCATGGTGAGAATATGAAGCCATTGTAAAAGGTTTAAAACAGTAACTTTGATTCTATTATTGGAACTTGTACTGGTCTGATGCACATGACAACACTGTAATTCCTGTTGACGTGGTTTTTGCGACCACACCAACACAGAATAAAGTTTCCCAACGGATACTCTATCCTCTCTTGAACAAAATTTCTTGTATGCTAAGATTGCGAGATAGATCATACATTTAACTCCAAGGTTCCTTCATGCAATAGAATACCCTCAGCTGGCTCGATGTATTTTGCTGGTATTTCAAGGGACTTACACAATTGTTCGACAGCTAACAACAGACAGTGGATTAAGGGATTTCGTGTAATTCAAATGATTTGGCGATTGAGCACAAGTTTCCTAATCCTAACTAGAAATGAACTGAATTTAAAATGAGTGTAGGGCCTAAGAAGTTTACGTTCTATTCTAAATGCAAGATATGTGGAGCTCAACTTCGGCAGACTTCAACCAAATTTCACTTAGCCTCGCATCGGACAGCTTTAGCGAAATAGGTGCAATCTTCAAAGGAGTAACGAAAGGTATTCAGATTATAGTTCGACATACATATACCATCATAAAGATGCATACAAGCATAAGAACCACAATCGAAGTTAAGTTTGAGGTATTTTCTAGTTGACCATGCAAGGCGGACTTACCATCAGTAAGTTGCTAGTAGTATGGATAAATAGGAGCTACTTCGATCAAACACCACAAATCCAAAGTAAACTACTTGCATGAAAATCAAATCCTACTTGAAATTGAAGGAAGAAGAAACCTCACAAACTATTCATGACAAAAGTGGAGTTCACCATCAATGAAATTCTTTTATTATGACTAGCTTTCGTGACAATTTCTTACAAAAATTCTCAAAGGGAGAATTCCCCTTCTCCTTCAAACAATGCAATGAAACTAAACTATTTTAACTCCAAAATGTCTACTCTCTACTCTGCTCTGATATCCAACTGATTAACTACTAGTGTACAAATGAGGGGACTCCCCTTTATATAGCCAGCCAAGTCCAACGGACGGCTCAGATTACAATCGACTGGATGGCCCAGATCGTGCCACCTCAGCCCTAAACAAGATTCACCCTAAAAACCGCCATAATGGAGAGTGAGGCAATAAATGAGCAATTAATGGCCACCATCTTCTAGAAGATTCCCGTTTGTAGACGTGTTCACACAGTTCTCGATCTTCTTCTTGACGTCGTTCTTCAACTTCTTTGTCGCTTGAGTTATACTAAGTCTCAACACTTAGCCATTTTTCGCAACTTTTCTTCCTTGAAATGTCATCTTGGATTACTTTCTTCATCACTTTAGGGCATCACCGCTTGGTCTCGACGTTTCTCCTGCAAAACAAGCAAGGAGAAGAGCATTAGAACACTTCATAATATAAATTCACTTTACTTACCTGATTTTCACGCTCTAACTTCCAAGCGTTCATCGTCTTCACTAGCCAACTTTACTTTCTTCATGATCTGTAGGCTGGGACATATAACACCTGTGCATCAAATTTCAATTCCTTGGACAAAATTTCAACTCCCTCAGGGGCACATTTAAGAGATGCACTTTTAAAATCATCTTTCAAGAGTGTTAGCTTCAACTGCATCATCTTTAAGGAATTCACCTCACCAGCTGGAGCTCTGATACTCAATTTCGTTCATCTCTGACTCTGGAAGATTAGTCCCACGAAGAATTCAATCTAATTCACCTAGGAAATCGACTTAAAATTCATCCGCCAAGGCATTTTATCTTCAAAAACATCATTTATTCCCTGCCTTAGAAAATTTTAAAAATTTTCCCTTAGGAAAATTCACAATTCAAGTGCCGGTTAAATTCTTCATCCCGAAGGCCTTGGCGAATTGTAGAAGACATGGAAATCAACTTCTCATCGAAGATCTTCAATACCCAGAAGAAAATTTTCTTCAGAACGCGTTGAATCCATGGGTATACAACGAACGGGTTCATTTAATTTTCTTGAATTTTTGAACCTTAGAAAAATAATTCCTTATGAAATTTATCTTCATTTCTTCATCCGGGCAAACTTTCTTTGCTCTGCCTCGACAATTGTCTTCAATCTCACGAAGCTGGCACATTTTGACTCTTTCCACTGCCAATTCATTCATGCCTTTGAAAATTTCATCTCCTCCATCAGACTTAGGCATATTTTCTTCTAGAGGTGGAATTTAAATATTTATACTTAGAAGAATATTCCATCATTTCATCACTAGCTTGGGCGCATTTAAGCTTCGTCCTGCCGCTTGCAAACACTTAGAAAATACTCTTGACTTCTTTCTCATCTTGGGCGCAATTCATGGGTAGAGCTTCCATTTTAATTGCCTTAAATAATTCTCCAACTTTGATAATACCCTCTTTAAGCTAGGCACATTCAACATGGTAGACTTCAACTTTCACTTCCCTAGGAAAATTCACCTCCACCTCTAATGACTTAGGCGTATTTAGCCCCTTGAAGTCTCATTTTCCATCACTTGATCAAATTTACCAACTTGTCTTCATCCTTTTCCAAGGGCGCATTTAGACCTCTCAACTTTAACATTTTTACACTTAGAAAATTTCCAACTTCTCCTCCAAGCCGAGGCACATTTGACCACCTTTACTTTCAGTTTGAGTGCCTTAGCATCTTTCATCTGACTTCCATTTGGCAAGGGCGCATTTCAGCTCTTCCACTTCCAATTCTCAACACTTTAGAACACTTTCAGCCAGCATACTACCTTGGCAAGGTGGGGTGCAAATGGCATGTCAAGCTTTTAATTTCAAAGACTTAGAATATTTTAGGCTCTTTCTTCAACTTGGTGGGCGCAATTCACACATGGAGCTTCCAATTAAGCAAAATTCCGAATTGATCTCACAAGCTAGGGCGCATTTCATGTCTGAGCATCAAATGTTGAACATCTAGTTAAAATCCAATCTTCCAAGTCTTTGAGCACATTTTGAAGGTGCAACTTCCATTTTGTGAAACTTCGAAAATTTTCAAGTTCCTCTTCTCTTTCCAGGTGCATATGGAGGGTGGAGCTTTCATTTTTAAGTATTTTGAGTATTTTCAATCACTTCTTCCATGATGGCGCAAATCATACCTTGAGCTTTCAATTTTCAACACTAGAAGAATCTTTTCCTCTCCACTTAGCTTGGGGTGCATTTTGAAGGTGCAACTTCAAGTTTACTTGCCTTAGGAAATTTTTAATGCTCCTTCCAAGTCTAGGCGCATATTACCCTCTGTGCTTTCAGTTTTGAAGTGGGGCGCAAATAAAAGAAACTTCTTCAAATTCAAAGACTTAGAATATTTTCAAGTCCCATATCATGCAGTTAAGGTGCAAATGAGGCCCTGAGCTTCTATTATATCAAACCTAGAAGAATCTTTGACTTGGGGCGCATTTAAGAGGTCATGCTTTGAATTTTGACATACTTAGGATATTATCCAACCTTCCTCTAAGTCAAGGTGCATGTGGGATCTTCTACTTCCAATTTAGAGCACTTAGTGGAATTTATACCCTTTCCTCCAACTTGGGGCGCATTTCATGGGTGTTACTTTCACTTTTTTCCACTCAGAAACATTTTCCATCTCCTCTCTTGAGCTGGGCGCATTTGGAGGGTCCTGCTTCAAATTTTGTATACTTAGAAAAAAATTTAATGTCACTTTCCCTCCAAGGGCGCATTTGACCCCCTGAGCATCAAATTCAATGACTTAGAAATTTTTTAAAGTCCACTCTCCAAGTTAGAACTTCAAGGGCGAAATTGGAGGGGTATGCTTCAAATTTGAACGCTTAGAATATTTTCAAGGTCCTCTCCAAGTTTGGGGGCGCATTTAGGAGGGTGAACTTCCATTCTTCAAACACTTAGAAAGTTTTCATCTGTCTTTGGCCTTTTAAAGCAAGCTTTAATGCTAGACTTGAAAATTTATCAGTTTTCTCGAATTTCATGCCCTTTTGCCAAATTTAGGGTGATTTTCTCCTACTAACCCTAATTCGCCCTGGTTTTCTATTTTTAGAAAGTTCCTCAAATTTCGTGCTTTCAACTGACTTCTGACTCCAGGAAGCTTGATTTTGCTTTGTTTCGCACCCCAAGATGTGGTTAAGCTGCTAGTGTCTGATGTTTGCCTGTACCTGCTATTTTTAGCAAAAATAGCAACTGCTTAGAATGCCTTCAAATTTCATGTACTAAATGCCTGAGGTGTGGTGGTCGTGGCTGGATGCTGCCTTTGCATGATTGTCTTGTCCTACCCTTGAATTTAGCAAACCCTAATTCCTCTATACCAACCTGCTAAAAGTAGTAAGTGTTCAATTTTCCATCCTTTGCAACTCCGTTTGATCTGAAATTCGCGCCATAGGGTCTTCATCACTTGCTTGACCTGTACCTACTGATGCCTTGCGCTGGCTTGCTATTTATAGCATGTTTCTGGAGGTGGCTTACTATTTATAGTAACTGTTTGCTTCTGAGACTTCCACAACTCTGTTTGACTTGAAATTTGAATGACGTGCTCCTCACCACGTGACCTGCCCGCTGACATCGGCGCATGCAACTGATTTTCTATTTTTAGCCTGTTTCTGGAACGTCTTACTATAAATAGTAAGTGCTCCGATTTCCTTCAAATTTTACCGGTGGATAGCTTGAGAGATGCTGATCGCAGTGGTATACATCGGTTTTCGAAAATTCTGACTTTTTATGCCTCTTTTTGGGTCCCGAAGCTAGAAACCCTAATTGGTCTTGCATGTGTATCAAATGACCTCTGTTTGTCCTCGTTTCTATTGCATTGCGATCAGCTCGTGATTCTGAACTGCTGGGAAGCGGCCGCCCGAATGTATCTGCCAAAAATAGTAAATTGTTGAAGGAGTGATTATCTCTGTTTGCATGTCATATCATCGCGAAGCTCTCGAAAAACCCACAAGGAATATGCGGACATGCAAAGAAAATCCTAACATGCAAACCCTAAAAATAGCCTCTGAAGGCTGAACTCTGAAAGTTGTCGTCTCACTTTGCATGTTACATCATCGCAAAGGTCTCTGAAAACCCAGAAGGAATCTCCAGACATACATTGAAAATCTCTGCATATAAACCCTAAAATTTGCTCTGGAAGTTGAACTGCCAAAAATAGTAAGTTGTCTGTTTCAGCTCAAATTTAACCTGTGAGCAGCTTGATGTGCTCTAGACGCAATGTGATTGTCAGAATTTCAAAAATGTTGAAGGATTGCCTGTAATTGTACACTCACTAAAAATAGTAAGTACTCAAAATTTGATGAAATTTCAGTGAAAACCTATTGGAAACATACTGACACCAATGTTAGCCTCATATTTCAATTTATTCACCCCATTAGACCATAAATTGGTTGAAAAGTTCAAAACCCTAATTTTCAGACTTGGCCAATTTCATGTTTAAACTCAATGGCAAGCATGTTCAGAAGGCAGATAGCAGAAAGGAAACAGAAAGAGAGAGAGAGAGAGAGAGAGAGAGAGAGAGAGAGAGAGAGAAAAACCAAAGCCAAAAAACTAGAATGGAGCAAGCATCTTGAATGGGGCGATGTGTGAAAAGGTCACAACAATTCCTTCTTATGCTTGCTGGACATCCACACCCACTTCATAAATAAATTTCAGATTTGCAAACCGAAATTCATTTGGCTTTTTTATTTACAAATTTCCAATGCTTTTGCTATAAACCCATTCTGTAAATATCTGTAACATTTGAGACTTTCAAAGGCAGGGAAAAACAGAAACAACCAGGAAACAAGGACAGTTATCAATAGTTGTATTCTTTGATTGAGTTTTATGTCTTTGAATTGATCCTACAGTGAACCGCAGTTTGTCTCTACAGAACAGTGGGTTAAGTCGCTGCAAAATCATGAACTGCAGTTATGATGTATGAAGGGCATCCATGTTGTAGGTGCATTCTAGGGGCTATATAGCCGTTTCCGATGTTAAGGTTCCAAAAAGAAAGATACCAAACTTTTTCTTCTAAGAAAGTTCCTATTACCTTCATAAGATAGGCTGAAGAGACTACTAGTGAAGGCTTCAATAAATATACGTCAAAGAAATTATTTCAAAGTGTTTGATGACCTACACAACAATCTCACCCTCAATTTAAAAGTTGGCAGAACCATTAGATTTCTTAAGATCTCAAAGCCATTTTTTGTTTCTCCTCTAAAGGCAAATTAGTAACATTGTATTAAAATGATCTATAATTCAAATTAATAGATGATCTATAATGTACAGTTAACTTAGACAACATATAGCAATAAAAGAAGGTTAATGAGTTTGATTTTTAAACTATGCAATTAAATCATATCCACCAACCTAAATATACAACATGCTTAAAAGAAGTAAAATGTACACGTGCCTGTTCTCTTTGTCTCCCCATTGTTAGAACTTGAAGACTTGTAGTTGTTAGGTAACCCTCCACATTTTAGGATTTGTATCAAAAATTTATTATGTGCAATTTAACTATAATGAGCTTTAGGAAGCAATCATGAGGAGACTTCACGGATAAAAAATGTTTCTTTTGCAACCCTTCCAGTTGCAACCAAATCATGAAGAAACTGTTGAAAGTGACGTGGAAATAACTTGCCCTGTTAAACTTCATGTTGGGCCTTCGGTGACATAGAGGAAATATATAAAATATCTTCAAATTGAAGAGAAATTTACTTTATTAATTAAGTAGGTTAGCACCATAGGTTACCCAGATATGATAGGTCTTATATTTCAATGAAAAAGTCACTACAATGTGGTCACAAATGATGGCATATCTTTTCGTGATCCTGCTACAAAATGATATACATAAAAAAATTTCACAAAGCAATTATTTTCTTACTCATTTTCACTAATCACTTCAACATTGAGTCTAGGAATATTTTTGCTAGCTCTTTGCATCCTTCTATACTAAATTTGCAAGCAAACATCCACAAAAACTGCATAGATTCATAGTGATCCAAACTAGACAAGAGGGTAGGATCACCAAATGGACTATCTCTTATCTCAATTTATGAAGGCTTTTGTATCCATCAAGCACATGCTTTAGGCCTTGATTACTTTCCCCAACAAATGATACTGATTTAAGATTTTTGACATTTTACCATATGCCCCATTTTTTTGTCTACTCATTAACAAAGCATTTTGAATATATTGGGGCATATGGTAAAACATTAAAAATCTTATTAGTATCACTTGTTGGGGAAAGTGATCAAGGTCTGAAGCATGTGCTTGATGGATGCAAAAGCCTTCATAAACTTGAGATAAGAGATAGCCCCTTTGGTGATCCTACCCTCTTGTCTGGTTTGGACCACTATGAATCTATGCAGTTTTTGTGGATGTTTGCTTGCAAATTTACTATAGAAGGATGCAAAAAGCTATCAAAAAATATTCCTAGACCCAATGTTGAAGCGATTAGAGAAAATGAGTAAGAAGATAATTGCTTTGTGGAAAAGTTTTATGTATATCATTTTGTAGTAGGATCACGAAAAGATATGCCATCATTTGTGACCACCTTGTAGTGACTTTTTCATTGAAATTTAAGATCAATCATATCTGGGTAACCTATGGTGCTAACCTTCTAAATTAATAAAGTATATTTCTCTTCAATTTGAAGATATTTTATATATTTCCTCTATGTCACCAAAGGCCCAACATGAAGTTTAACGGGTCAAGTTATTTCCATGTCACTTTCTAACAGTTTCTTCATGATTTGGTTGCAACAAGAAGGGTTGCAAAGGAAATATTTTCTATTGGTGAAGTCTCCTCATGCTTGGTTCCTAAAGCTCATTATAGTTAAATTCCATACAATAAGTTCTTGATTTATTGGCAGGGGTACTGACAAAGCACACTCAGGAGGGCATGGATGGTTAAGCTGCATCTGAAGATGAAAACAATTTCAAGATTCAATCCCCACTACTAAACAAGATCATCAAGCATGCACTGAGGCTCTGTACAAATTAGAGTTAACAGAAATGAATCACAGATAGAGGAAAGGAAATCAAGTTGCAGACCTGGTTTTATTCCTTTGGAAAGGCAATGAACATAATCACACTGTATGCAGTTCTGGGATGAGAAAGCAGTGATGTCAAAATGATGCTTTGGACAATTAATGATTTGAACCTGCAAAATGTTAAATAAATTATAAAGAGGCCATCATCCTAGAATTGGACTGCCATTGTAACACTTGGTCTAAAATGGGCACATAATAAACAGCCCCAATGTTGTGCCATTTAGCATGATAACACATTACAAAGAGTCTGAAAACAGAGCAGAAAGTAGAGCCTATAGTTTTTCAGTTTCAACTTTTAAGCAGAAAGTGAAAGAAACCAAAATATCCTTCATTTTTCACAAGGTATAGCTAAACAATAAATCATAATGCCCAAAACAACTTTGTAACAACAATATTTCCCTGCTAATGTGACAAATCTAACCCACATAAATAAGTGGCCCAGAGAACACAGAATTAATTAAATAGTAGGACAGAGAAATTTAGAATTGTATCACCATGGTTATTATACAGCAGGGATAAACCTAACAATGATAAAAATTACAATGTGAGATGATCATTAAAATGGTATCTAGACAACTAAGTTAAACTGCCTTCCTTTACCTGGACCTAAAACTAACTGCTATATGCCCAAAGATCAAAAGATGTATGATGTAAGGCTAAAAGGCAGAAGTAGTTATCATTAGAGATCATTGTTTATCATCACATGTGCTGTCTTCTTATTTGACCCAAGTTATTAAGCACTTGTTTTTTAGGGTTTTTGGCATTTTAGAAATACCAGATGTTCAATGCTTTAAACAGTCTTTATGTCAAATATACTTAATCCAATGCAGCTAGCAAACATTTTGATTTATCCAAAAATAATGTCCAGTGTATTGTAAAATATCATTGTCTAAAGCATTACAGTAATTGAGAAGGAAATGAAAACAGACATCAAGATTAATATATTATACCATGGTATAAGTTGTTTCTTCACAAGTCTTCCAATTGATGCACATAGAGTGAAGTAGTAAGACATGTTAATCAAGTGGAGATGATAAGGTATGACACAACCACCCCATGAGAGTGATAATAAGATAACAACAATATCATAAGCCAGATATTTTGATAACCATAAAATGTAAGCTAAGATGATGTAGAAACAATCCTTAAATGGATTACCGAGAAGATGTCTTTGAGTTTTCTCATCCTCAACCTCAGTACATATCTAACTCTCTAAAGTAAGTTTGGTGTTACAAACACAATTAGTATCATAGGTAATGTACTATAATAAACAAAAATAAGAATGGTCGCTATTCTTTGTGGTCATGATTACAGCAGTATTTTTAAAAGCCAAAGATGATATAATAAATGTCCGATATATGTACTTCTCCTTCGATTTCCATGTAAAATAAAATCCTTTCCTAAATTTCATATTACACAAAGCAGAACACTTAAAGATCATTAGAATTCACCATTACATCAATAACTTCTTAATCACAGATAAACTACGTCAAATTTGGAGAATTCAGAATTGGACTTGTTTAGGCCATATGTAGTAATTATGGCAGTAATTGCCAAGTGTTGATCAACGGCAATCATTGACTGCCAGACTCATTTGGATTATGTATCAATCCTAGTTTCTGTATGGCAACTAATTTTTTTTAAGAAAGCAAAGAAACAGTAATAAACATACACAATCAACATTTCAGTCTAGCAGCATTCCGAAAGGTTTGTCAAATCATAATCAAGATTTCAGGAATGCCCAAGAGGCCTGAATTGGGACAGTTCTTGTCCTGAAATTATCATCAACAAAACCAAGTAATAAACTACTAAACTGTAAAGTGTAATCATTAGACAGTCTACTCCTATTGTATAAAACAGAACTGCTGCTACCAAAACTATCTAAGAAATCCATATCTAAACACTGACTATATGAGACATACCACCTTGCAAAATGGGACTGCACCACAACATAAAACATGAAAATCATAAAGCAACTGATCTAGGTGATCAAATGGAACAAAACAACCTTCATGTTGCATGCTAATGTTCTCTAATGCATAGTTGCAGAAATCTTTAAAAAATCACAGTTTATTCCAATTAATCTCCACTTGACCTCCATGCCAATTTTTTGCTGAAAAGACAGTTTTTTGCATTTAACTGGTCAAACTGATTTTTGACGTTTTTCAGAGCATATTGCAATTTTTTGTTTAGGGTCTAAGGTTTCTGTGTATTTTTTTTCTCATTTATGCAGTAGTTTTTTCCCTAACCCTAACCAATTTTTTCCAGATTAATTCAAAGTATTTATCTTTCGGTTTGCCAAGTTATTCCCAAGAAAAAAATTTGCTACTATGCTAATCCCATTATAGGCTTCTCCCCCACTTCAGCCAGCAGTCAAGGGCCTTCATTGCATACCTTATTCCATAAAAGGATTAGAGACCAAGCACAGGAATAGGTCATGAAGAGTTTCCACTGCATGAGGACCATGGCTACATACATCCTCAACAAAGCAATAATTTTGTGCCACTGTAGCAATGTCCAGTCTGAAGTCATTAAAGTCAGCAACATATCTATGAGGCTCAAACTCATAAATAGAAGCTCTCTTATTTCCTGTAGTCTTAGAAGATAGAGCTCTAATTTCAAATTTGTTCTTTCTGTTAAAAGACCATTTCTTTGAGTTTCTCCACTTCTTTCTTCAGACTGAAAAAAAAAACTGAAAGGCCATTCTGGCAGCCTGGCCATCACCCATAAGGGCAGCAGAGGAAGATCCAGGAGAGAATGCGATTTAAACATAGCAGAAACAATGTGCTCCTTCAGGACAGAGAGGACCTCAACAACCAGTTTAAGTTCCTCATGAATGGAATCCTTGACATTCAGCCAATTTGCCCATAAAGTCCCTGTTATCCAGGCTTACTTAAACTAAGTAATGGCAATAGTATTCTTCAAATCAATTATGTCTGCCCAAGGTGTCCATGGGGTCAGAAGATATCAGGATGGTAACCTCGGGGAGAAGCACAACAGAGCTTCAAGAATCCTTAATAAAACCAAGAACTTTTATGCTTTTGTAACCTTGCTGCTAGTTAAAGGAGAGAAATGATGGGTTGCTACCCAACATGAAATCGATGATTGGTATCAAGTTTAAGCTTTTTACCTGGTTTAGAAACAAGGGCTTTAGCTAGGCACCTAGCAGAAGTCTAGGGGCTTAGCCAAAAAAGACTTATATCCCTTGGAATCTCAGGTAGTAGCCTTTCCCACCATTGAAATATAGAAAAGGCTGGAGGAGCTAATGCAGCTGGAGCTGTCCCAAAAAGATATGCAGGTCCGAAAACCCAACAAGAACAAAACAAAATGAGAGTGAGGCAAAAAACAATCTGAAACAAAGCTGGGTGTCCAAGACTAGCAAGAACAATCACTACTGAAACCTTGCAAAGATGATAGAAGAGATTCAATGGAAATCTTTGCCAAATACTGCACTTTCCATATGTGTGTATTCAGCACAGCGATCTCCCCATCAGAAAAGACTAGAAGCAAAAATAGAAATGGATGGATGGGTGGCATGCCTCCAGTTAACAATAGAAGTGAAAGCCCAATGATGTGATCCTAAAATGTCATGAACCAAACATCCAAAGAGCCCACACTAGGAATAACCATTAAGTCCTTAGAAAGAAAGGGCTATCATCTAAACGATTTTCATAATTAGTTCCGATCATCAAAAGTAATTGGCATAAGGCCCAGTCTAAGCTTAGGATAAGGAACATCCTCCAATTTGCCAACCCATTCTTGACCCTCAATGAGAGTGGCATCTTTCTTCACTATAAAGTATGCTACCATGTTAGCTTCATGAGGGGGTATATCAAATGTGACACTCCTGAACTTTTTAAGGAAGGCAAAGGATATCAACAATCACCTCTTTTACCTTCCAGATTCTCTGATTCTCACCAGAGAGATGGGAAGCAGCTAAGATTTGAAAGTCTGTTTTAAACATTACCTTTCATGGATTATGGGACATGACTAATGCTACCCCTCACAAAATGGCTAGTACCTCAGCCATGTTGTTAGTAGTTTCAACAAGACCCCATCAAAAACAATCAATGAGATTGCCATCTGTGTCCCACCACACACCTCTAGCCCATGCAGCACCAGTTTCCACTGCAGGCCTCATTGGGGCTTTAAAGCATATCACGGGGACACCACCTAATCTTACTCACATTCTTCTTAGCAACTCCTTTATTGGGGCTTTAAAGAAACTAAACTGCTATTATCAACTATTTTCAATTATTTTTGACAAACTTGAGAGACAACCTCCTTATATCTTGCAAACAAACATCAAAATGAGAAACTGTTTTTGTCTGGTTATTCCTTCATGACATGATATACTTGGACAAAAAATAGAACTTCCTTCAATTGTATGTTCTTGAACCTTCTTCCTTCTCAAATCTTGTAATCAAGAGTTGTGAGAGTAACTAAATTCTACATAAAGAAAATCTCTATGAGCTCAAAATTTTCAAATACTTAGCGATGATTGTTATGGGGTAACTCCAACATTTTTTCTATCTTTCATACCTCTTTTATCATCCATGATCTTTTTTTCCTTACCTTCTTTTCTCCTGCTTATTCCTACAGTATTATTTTATAAGAACTTGTTAGTTCCAATATGTGTCCTTTTTGGTAAGGTAAGTCTTACTGCCTTGTAAAATTTAGTTGATCCACCACAATCTGTTTTCCTCAGTTACAGCTTTGTTCCCTAGTTTTTTTCAATGATGATTTATTTTGAGGGACAGATGTATTTGAAGAAATCCTATTTTCACTTTAAGGTTAATTTAGCATGTTTGTCATTAGTTTCCTCAATTTTTTCTAGAAAGATCTATGGTTATATTAGTTCCCTCCTCAAAGACTTCCATTTTCTAGAGCAAGATTTATGACCAGCTCTAATGGTTGGGACTTAGAAAGCATCTGATATGAAATCTCAAGTTGTCAATAATATACACCCTTGACAAGTAATTGTCATGTTTGGGGTTTGGTATATTCCACTTAACTGGTCTTGCTTCCATTTCATGTTATCCTACTAAACTTATCTGCCCAAAAATTTGACTTCAATCGTAAGCATATTGCTGCCCATTCTTCTTATAGACATTATCTCCCAAACGTAGCTGCAAGAAATTATCACTACATAAGGTCCCAAATTCAAAAGTAATCAATATGTAATTGTGCTATCAACATTCACTGCCTTCCTTTTATTATGTAAGGGTTGTACAGATGCTGTCATGGGATAGTTGCAACTTCTTATACCCATAACTGATATTTGTCAGTTTGACTTTGATTAAGACTTACACCTTGATTAATACCATAAAACAGCCTTTATGCCTATTATATGTCCTTAATCCTTAAGTCACAGCCTTAGACCACAAACAAGGGAATTGAATTGAGAAGCATTATAATGGACCTAGATCCTTATTTTTCCAACTCTTAAATTATAAACAATTTAATTAAAGCATTAGAGCTAACAAGATTGCCTTGATTAGCAACTCTCATGCAATGAGACAATCTAATGTGCAGGATTCATAACTATGTGTGGAGTACATGAGCTAGTATTCCATGACCATAAATAATTTGTAGAATGTAGTATTGGCAGTACAAAGACAGCCTAGAGCTAATACACATCAAGCATAAATCCTATTTTTGATTGCTGATGTCAATTCTGTGGAAGTGAGCCACTTTTTGTTATTGATAACAAACAGTGCGTTAGTTTATTTCATTCTTTCACATGTGTACCCTTCTCGCTTTCTTACAGAACTATTCACCAGATTAAAAGTCTAGTTTGAATTCAAAATTATACACACAAAAGAAAACATGGTCAAGCCAAGATATATCCCAACAATTAAACTAATTAAGCATGCAGTTGAAAGGTAGTTATCTCTAGCACACTTACTGCGCTTACACCCATAATGTTCAAGATGGGATTTGCTCCAAGAATCAGAATAAAAGCCTGCAGAATGCCAAGAGCTGCACCAATTACCAATGCTGAGGAAACTGATGGGAGAACTCTCTTTTCAATACTTGATTCAGTTACTGTTGAACCCAAGGTTGTGTTCACCTTTGGAGCATTTGCTCTTGATTTTAAGCTATCTGAGACAGTGAAAAATAGAGGAGGAATCAATTTGAAAATATTTGATCCGCTAATTTTAAACAAAATTCAAAAAATTTAGATACACCAACAAAGATACAGAAAAATTTTAATCTAAATTTAGTGATTGCAATTAAAATGTAACTTTAGATATGCTTACATAGGAAATACTTACAAGTAGTAGAAATTTGTACTTCTTTCTCATCGGTAGTTAGAGATTCCTTTATAGGCTTCTCAATATCCGACAGAGATCCCAGAGCAAACATCTCAATAGTAGCATCTTCTTTGGCCACTAGAGATGTTGTGACACTTACAAAGGGAAAATTGAATACTTTTGAAACTTGATTGAAAATTGCAATAGAAACACCCACAGCAGCAAGCTCCACAGGTCCTGAAATCAAGCAAATTGGAAGTTACATGAAATTCCTAACTGCCTGCAAAAACAAAGGAAACAATGCAAATGGTAGTCCTTTTATACTCCCGAATGGACTTTATTTCTGAAGCCTCTTTCAATATAGCAGTCTTAAGAAGTTTATGAGACATTGGATCAATTTATAGCCATTCAACTGTCAAGTGCCCAGATCACTATTTACAAAGTTCAATTCACCATGTACTTGCTGTTTGGACAAATGAAATAGCATTAAGCAATAAAAATTCCAATTTTCCCATCGACATGCTCAACCAAAACTCTTACACTTTTTATATCATGCCAGTTCAACTCAAAGACAACACCTACGGATATGTTCAGATATAACGGAAGCTTTATGGATGTACATATTTTCCATATTTCTTTTCAAAGAAACATGACACACCATTTGCAACTTCACAAGAGCTTATAACTCACACCACTTCAAAAGTTTCTCGAATCTCAAGTTGAATATTGCTTGAAACTTCTTTAAGGTCTTCTCACTTTAACAGATCAAAATTTTTCTCAGGTTTATCATTCCATGGACCATTTAGAATGCAACCTTCTTAGGGGAATCTCTCTAGGTTGGACGTTTGGCATTGGGTTTTAGGCTTTTAGCACCATATAGATAGTTCAAGTAATTAAGCTTTTATGTTTCTACAAACCCTCAAGAGAATGAATGTGGAAAACAACATCATTGACTAAAAAGCAATTATGCAATAAAGTCACGATGTAAGATTCAATCATCTTAAATATGAGTGTTAAAAGAAAGTTCTCAAGCTCGCCTATGTAGATCACAAAGACTGTCTTTGGCATCAGGTATTCTTGTTTACCTCCAATACTACTTTGACAAGTCCATTGGCAGTCACAAATGTCTCATAGAGCCTCATGATAGTAGCAATTATATAACTTTGAGAAACCAATAGCATGTAACCTATGAAAAAATAGGTGCTTGGGTACTAAAGTCAAAAAAAAAGAAAATTACATCTACAAAGCAACAATGGACTTTAGAAGATTGTTAATGAGCCTCCTCAATGATAGCTCAAAGAGTAGAAATGTGGTCAATAGTATGGAAATCTCTCAAGAACCTTTTTCTCCCCGCATTCCAAAATTACAATGCCCGAACTTCTCAAAATATTGCATGTTCAAGATTGTAAAAAAGTTTAGTAAATATGTTCTCAACCATGATAGCTTTGGAGTTATGCATATCTAAGCTGTACCTTGATTTGCAAATGGGGTGAACCATGTGTAGTGGCAGAGAGGGAGGAAAGACTAAGAGAACAATCCCATTAAATAACTTTACAATGGGTAAAACAAGTGATTCGATACCATATTTTAGAAACCCGATCTGATGGCCTTCACAAAATTCTAATTTGCTATTGTGTAGCTTTGAAATAGCCCCTCTAAAGTCCCCTAAAAGAAATATGATAGGAATTTGTAGGAGAGGAGACCTGAACAGCTAGTTGACCAGAAATATCATAAAAGAACAAGCATGGGAAATGAAGCCCTAGAAGTAAATTTTAGAAGAGGGGCCTTCCTCGGGAGGAGAGTATGCTAAAAGGTCTTAGGAGAGTTATGGAGGATGATAAGGAGTTCATATGTTGGATAATATGTTATAATTAAGGTCTTTCAAATAGAGTTTATTGTGTAAACTTTTCTAGTGGTGACTTTCCTCTTATATTTGACTTGCACAATATTTAATCCATGACAGAAAATTTAGGAATAAGGGCTATTTATCCATATCATTGCTCCTTACAATTTTAGCAGTAAGGGCTATTTATCCATATCATTTCTCCTAACACAAATTATCGGCATTGAATGAGTTGAATGATCAAACTTCTACTACTCTAAGGTGTGCTTGGTTTAGAGTTCTCTAGTGACATAAACTTGAATAATCTTCTTCCATCCTATTACAAGAATTGGTAGGGAAAGCACCTAAAAGATTCTACCTTCATCGACAGTTAAAGATACATGGCATTGGCCATAAACCAGCACTTCCCAACAACAAACACATATTGTGTCTGGATCTGCTATAGTTGACCATCAAGACAAGGTTCCAATTAACAGACGTATTACCGCCTTTTCTAGTACTACCACGAGTGCTATGGCATTGGATGTTAAGAGCAGTTCCCCTTTACCCACCTTGGCTCCTTGAGGAAATATTCTGATATTAAAAGGATTATTCCCCAATGTTAGCCTAAACTGTTCTCTAGAGAACATTCTTTGGGATGCACATGCTATTAATTTTACAAATCCAATCTTGTACAATGAGAGAGATTATTTCTTTCTTCTCTTTATTGTCTGCTTTATGTGATTTACCAGCATATATTGATGTTGAATATATTTATTTGAATGTAATTCTCAGATGGCCTGCAGGCTACTATCTTGTTGCTGTTGCAAGCTATTATGCCTGTTCAGTGTTAAGTTGTTAACCAGTCCCATTAGCCTATCTTGGTTGTTACTGACAATTAATAATGTTTTTGTTTGATTAATGTCTGTTGATCATGTCTGTAATTCTCGTTTGGAGTTCCTTGAAACATTCACCAACTAGAGAAGAAAATAGTGAGACTGTTGGAATTTACACCTATTCAAAGGAAACATGTTATAATGGCAATGCCTCCTAAACCTTTTGACACCCATAACTACTTTATCCATCTCCTAGATGCAATCTTGACTCTATATTCCCCTCAGCATCAACATAGATTGGGGTGGAAGATTGCATTACCTAGTATACATGTATGATAGGCTTTGCTCTCTGCTCATTGAGATTAATTCTTTCTTCCAATGAACAGTTTGTTATAATTAGGTCGGTAAAATAGCCTTCCGAAGGAATTAGCATTTCAATATCCAATTTCTTTACATATAAGCATTTTATCAGCAAATAATTTGTTCATAAACTGCATTTCCTATAAACATATGAACGTCTTTGCCTTCTCTACCCTCAGGGTGAAAAAGTTTGTAAAGCCCATAGGTTCGTTATGATCAAGGCACCCAAATAACAAGGACCAATATACATAGACTTGGCATATGAGGGTCCCTTGATTAACATCGATGATCACCTGGACATGTAATAGGATTTCTATGTGAGGGTATTATACTAGCTTTTGTGCTTCTACAAAGTGTTGCCCTTATATGATAGGAAAGTGTGACAAATGAGATACATGTTCTGTAGAAGCTGCCACACTTCCAATTGAGATTGGACATAACCAACCCCATAGCAAAAACTTTTCTTCAAACATCTTTAGATTAACTCGATATTAAATGATAAGATGATGTTTTTTTTAATTCATTTACAATTGTACATCATTTTGCATTGTACAGTACATATTTCTCTCTTTTTCTTCTAACATTTATGTTTTCTTATTTACCTTGGCAATGCCTTCAGCAATCCCTTTAGGTAGAATGTTATTACCACAAAAACAATAAATGAGACAATAACTTCCATGTGAAAAAACTTCACAAATATGTAAAAGTGGTGTATATTTTTCCAATTGAGATTGGACATAACCAAACCCTTAGAAAAAACTCCTGTTTGAGCATCCTTGATTGACTTGATATTAATATATGAGATGATGCCATGTCATTTTGCATTGTACAGTACATGTTTCTCTCGTTTTTTTCTAACATTTGTGTTTTTCTACTTACCCTGGCAATGCCTTAAGCAAGCCACTTGTACACATCCAAAAGAACTAACAATTGCAAAATTAAGTTGTGAAACAAAGAAGAACCATTAAACAGAACAATCCCATTCAACACTTTAAAAGATTTACTCATACTGGCAATCTTACTCATACGGAAATAAATGCTTCATTCTCCTGAAAAGGATTGAAAAAAAAAATATATTTCCTATATTTTGGCTTTCAATACAAGGCTGAATTCTGAATGATTTTCTAACTGATTATCAACATTTTGATTGCCATCTTTCTAATTAAGCTTCCTTGTGATAGGCCAAACTATTTTCAGTTGCTATATCTCAATGGGAAATGGGAAACTCAAAATTTCTGCTTCCATTTCTTTTGATGATTGTACCTATTTTACCGACTAACTAATAGATACACATCTTCGCAAGATCTACATGAGCAACCCGTCTGAATAGTAACTTTTATACCTGAGAGCCAACCTTTCAACTCAAAGCCACCCAAACTGCCTTCCGTTGACATTAAAGTATTTGGTGAGTGTTACCCTCTCTCAAGAGGTCCTCCAGTGGTGCCTGACCACTTTTTTAGCATCAAGTTCCTTAAAACAAAGACTGAAGAACTAAATTGTTTGCTGAAAAAATGCAGAGAGGGAAGGACCATTTACAGCAAACTCGGAGCCCATTCGAGTATTGTTTAAGATCAAACTGTTTTTTTGCAAATGACAGTACCATTTAAAGTATCTTCAATAGACAAATCAAAATGCTAGATAAGCCATTGTACAATGAAAAGATTACATTCCAGCATAAAAATTTCAGATTTTACCTATCCTTCCAATGAATGATGTGACTATGAGGGAAGCGAGATGATCGGCTGCTAATGCCAATGCTGCTGGAAATGCAATTTGTGCAATCCCCCGGCCAAGATTATCCGGTTTCAAAACACTCCTGAAAAAACAGAGTATCTCTTAAAGCAAGTCTCTAAGATTTTAAATATAGAAACGACTAGAATTTAAAGTCACAATACAATCTAGTATCTGTAAATGATGTTCTACAAATGACATTCAGATTCCAAAGGGAACTTCTCAAAACTTGGTTAGAAATATATGCTCTACTGTCCAGATGTATTAAACTTGTATTTGACACAATAACAACTATGTAAGTGGAGGAAAACATTGAATGTTTCAGAAATTACTCACCTGCAATCCTGAAAGAAAATTCTAAGTGGGTTCCAGCGGTTCTTATGTCTTGATGGATATAGATTCACCTTTTCTGAATTCAATTCGAATGCCATTTTTCTTTTCTGGATATGGCGTGAGATTGCAAGAACAAATGTCAAAGATGAATAAACGAATATACTGGCTTCTGTTGTTTGTACATCAGCACGCCCTTGTAATGTTCAGATTGAACTCTGAGAACCCAAAAGAAACCTGTCTGTCTGATGAAAACCAAGTTCACAGATAATCTGAGTCCGTGTTTATCAGTACGCAGCAATAGGAGAGATTAAATGACTCGACCTGCAGCAGCAATATCATCAAGAAATAAGCCCAGGTCAGCATTGACATTAACTGTCCTTTATCTTCAGTTCAAGGTGAATTCAAAACATATGCTTTAGTATTAGCAGTCATATACTGTTAAATATAACTCTATCATCGGATCAACCTGCAACAGTAAAAGCTGCTACAGATAAAGCCCATCAGTCAACAGCAAGAAAAAAGACCTGCAATTTTGCGACCCCATGGATGAAACAATGAATACCTTACAAAGTGTAAGTGAACCCCAAAGGCACAAATTCATGTCCACTCACTTTACAAGTTCCCACAGACCGTCTACAATGTACCACACTTGTAACCAAACACTTTCTCGTCATAGTTTGCAAGAAGTGGTCATATACAGGCCCCTAATGGCCTCCAGGATTCTCCCCTGACCTCGTCGCACTCTCTCATCCATACGGCTAACACGAGACTGCATCTAAATGTGTGCCACTGCCTGTACGTCTCACACACCACAAACCCATCACACACGACTAAATTCAAGCAAACATTTACACACGTGCATGCACCTGTATGTGGGTACATTGTATGCAATCATACAAACTCTTTAATACTTAAATACCTAAATGTATGTTTCATTGTGAGTTTCTTTGAAATCATTCATCTATACTGGATACGTGGCTATATTTGGCCATATGTTGATGTTGGGTACATCCTTATGCTTGACATGGTAAAGCTAGCTTATGAACGTGGTATACACAGTTGGGTATGTTTGAAATAGGCAAAGAATCTTCTTGACATGACATACAACAAACAAACAAAAAAATCTGTAATCCTAATGTGTTAACCTTGTGGAGCGATTACGGAAAGTACACTTGTACTCCTACCACTCAGAATTCCTCTTATGAATATGCCCAAGGATGAAGATGAAGCAAACGTGCACAGGACTCTAAAAATGGAATGAGGTGATCTCTCATAAACACGCAGAAATGGAAAAGATTCTCAAGCTTGGGATAGGCATTAAGTTATTCCATAAATATCTGCAGGTTATCAATCCACGGCTTATAACAAGCAAAAATGAGTTAAAGAAGAAAAAGCAACTTGTTTTGGGCTATATCAGTAATTGGCATTCGTGTAACAACCTGTGCAATTTCTTGTTCAATTGTTAAAACAAACCATTTTCTATTTTATTGGACTAAACTGTAACAGGAAAGTGGGACCCCTTGTTTCGAACAACACCAACTCTTCCTCTTGTTCGCAAATACCTTTCTGTACGCCATTTAATACCTACTGCAAAGAACAAAACTGAGGTATCGAACAGTGCAAATTTGTTCCTAATACTTTGGAATGAATCTCTTATTCGAAGTTGGAATTTTTGATAGTAGG
>VDFB02123860.1:0-41476 GCA_007258455.2 Sequoia sempervirens | reverse complement strand
GTGTGGACTGAAGGATTGCTGGAACATTCAAGTATTGAATCACAAACATTATTAAATCAAATATAATCTAAACATTAACCTTCTCAAAGAAATTTTAAAGATGGAATAACTAGAACCATGCAAAACAAAAGAAACAAGTATGGCACCAAATCACAATGTCATTTTTTGTATTCAAATTGTTCACTGTAGCAACAATTCTAGCTTTCTCAAGTTACAATATTTGCTTGAGGGAATCCACCGCTAACTTACTCTACTTCTAACTAGCTCTCACTCTATGTTCTAGTTACAAATTCTAACCTTCCAACTATTTCTAACTGTTCTAACCCTTTACAAATGAGGCGACATGACCAATATATAGAATTCCCCAAAAATCCATCAGCAAGGCAAGCGTTTCACAGCAATAACTCAGCACAACCACCCAGCCAAGAGAGTCTTCGAAATGGGTCAAACAAGCATTAAATGCACATCCCATCCAAGTCAGCCTGAGATCCACAATGTAGTTTAGACTAATGCACGGGAAGATAATGGGGAAGCACAAATCGCACCGCAACCTATCATTAGCTCTCTTCCCTATTATCTCTACTACGATCTGGCTCTTCATGTACTTTCAAGAATGCCCCATCCAGGCTCGTGACTGGTGGTAGGGGCAGAACCCTAAGTCAATTCTCAATGGACGCAATCTCCTCTCTTGAGTGTTTTATTGACTTGTCTCATTCTACCTTATACACCAAATACTTATCAATAACTACAAGGTAGGTGGCTGCATCATCTAGCTGGTGCTCAGAAATGGACCCATCATCAAGTGGTGCATAGACATCATGCCACCACTTCCTCAACTATTCCAAGCTTAGATACTTGGGTGCAATCTTCCTCCTTCCTGTCATTATCTCGAAGAAGGCAATGCAGCCATTGTAGATGCTAGCTAGGGTGTCGTCAACATGTTTTCTTTGTTTGTAAATCTTCTTCAACACCTTTTGCCTAATTTGCAACACCTCAAACCATTCCCATGGTTCGGCAGCTCTCGAAGAAGGAAGGATCCCATCACTCACCAACCTATCTCAGGTGTACTCCATTATAGTTTTGGTTTTCTATAGAAGAAGATTTAGGTCTTCTTTATCTTGTGTGATTACCTGCCTCAACCATTCAGTGGTCCTTGTGGAATCCTTTCCCGTTGACAGGATCTCCTTGATAGCTTCATCACCTTTTACTCGCACCCCTTTGAACCAATTCTTACTGGCAACAATGGAGGCTTTCATCTTTTCTAGCTCGATGATGGTCTCTTGAGGTAGAGGATTTGCGGTAGAGGAAGAGGGATTAATGGACTGTAGTGGCTTCATCAATTCCTCTAAGCATTTCTTGAGATCTGCATTCTCTTTCTTTAGCTCCCACCTAGTCTTCATTTCCTTCCTTAATTGATCCACAATAATAGTACTGAAACCTCATAGTCTTCAATATCCTGCTCAGCTGATGCAGGCCCTAGATTGAGAGTCTGAACACTATAATATTTTCTGACCACCTCATTTCTATCTTTTTCTAGAGTTGGGGTGGTGATGTGAACAACTTTGTTATGCACCTCATCCCTTTCAACCCTTGAGATCACTCTATCCTTCTTCTTACCTTTATATTTTCCAATTACGGCTAGCAGTGCATCCCAATTCGATGGACTGTCTTCTACCACAACCTATTTTCTTTTATCTCCTTGTCTAGCCACCTTGGAACAACAAGCTCTAATTGCACCCTACTCTGCCCCATTTCCTTTTGTCGATCCTTAGGTATCTCCCCTTCCAAATATTTTTTATCAGGGGTCTCATCCATATTTCCTTCCTCTTCAATATGCTCTCCCTCTTGCTCAGGTGATGGATCTCTCATTGCCCCTACTTCTCTTGTAGGATATTCAACTTCCTCAATCCTAACGGGAGAATCTGCATGTGCAATCAAAGGAGATTGTATTTCCTTTTCAATTTTGGCCTCTGTGATGTAGAGTTCACCTTCATGAAACTCTTCTCCTTCAGTATCTGGATGACCCTCAGCATCCCTTGACTCACCTAGTTTGCTTTGAGCTTCGTGATCAGGAGGCACATCATCATGTTGCTCCTCATGAAGAGTGGCAGGGAGAAAGTCTGCCTTAGGCATATCATTCTTTGGAGAAGGAGTCCTAAACCTCCTTGTATATACTTTGTCCTTCTCCTCTGAGCTTTCAACATTTATTACCGGTGGGGAGACTTCTTCCTCCCCAGCTTTGGAGCTTGCCTTCTCTGATAATTTGATAATTCTTTTCCTCTTAGGCATAGGAGCATTAGCCTCAGGATTTTGTTCTTTGACTTCCTTTTGTTCAGACCTTTTAGTCCTTGTCCCCCTCTTAGCCTTTGGCCTTCTCTGTTTCTCTGTCTCTTGGACCTCTATTTCCTAAACACCCTTTGTCTTGATCTTGGATGTGGAGTCCAGTTTTCCTTTACCTTTAGGACCTTGCTGCCCCGTGGACTCCTCAGAAGTGGAATGGGAATCTAAGTCTCCCATCAGGTTATAAGTGCATTTCACTCCTTTGTTTTCCAATTCCCACATAATGTGTTTGAGCCAAATCTTGGTAACTTTAATGACTGGGTCCATCAGTTGCTTTAGTTCTGTTTGCTCCTCCTCTAACCAGTCTATATCACCAATCAGTCTATCTTTTACTGCCTCAAGCATGATCTTGAATTAAGTCCCCATCATCCTCCAATTGATCAGGCACTGCCCTTACATTATACAATCGGACCACATCCACTGGGAGCCAAGAGAATTTATTCTTTCTGACCTCGTGTTCATCACCACAATTAGCCTAGTAGTCCTCTAAATCAACCTTATGACTATATTCTCTACTGGCCCTCTTTTGAGCTTCTCCCGTGATGTCAAATCTGGATCTCTCAGAGTGGAAAGACAAGCCAAGAGTACTCATTTCTTCTTGTGAAGCCTGGGTAGAACCAATGGAAGGACAAACTTCACTAGTGCCAATCCTTCAGGGAAAATCCCCACCAAATCCTATCTTGTGTTTGTCCTTCTTGAAGATGGCATCAAAATAACAAATCTATCTAGTTACTTCCAACAATATGATGTGATCAGTGGGCTACCTTGGAAGCCTGTATGGGGCCCTTTGACAGCCATCAATCTGAATGTAGGAGAAGGTTGGGAACTGGATGAACCACGCTCCGTACTTCTTAATGAGCTCTTTGGCTTGATTTGAAATTCTAACATGCTCTGCTTCCTGAAGCATTCTGGTGATATGCATGGTAAATGCGTCGTTTTCCCTCCTATAGTTTGAACCTCCCTAGTGCAACTGAGGGAAAACTTCATAAATAATATCTTGTCCAAAAATTCCTTTTGTATCTAATCCTCTATAGGGATGGAATCTAGCCAATGCATAAACCAGATATGAGGTCATTGTGAAATTCTTTATCTACAACACATTGGACAACTGCTTGTGAATTACTTGACTGATGACCCCTGCCCAATGGTAGTCAACTTTCTCCTGCTCCATCCTTACAATCACATGGCACATCCAATTCTCAAATGTACGATCACTCCTCAATCCAAGCACCCTACTAAGAAAGGTGATGGCATCATAGTACTTGAATTTTTCCCTATATAGCTGCTTGGGCAACTTGGAATAGTGGGACTTGGGCTTCTCTAGCTAGGAATTGATCAGCTGATGTGACTTCACAGTCTAGCCATCATAGAACTCCTGAGTTGCCTCAATGGTGAATCCCACCACATGAGATCTATCTGGCATGTCAAAGGTTTTGGCAATGGAGACCGGGTTGAGATTGGCAACGACTCTCCCTTAAGGACCAATTATCCTTTGTGTATCCTAATCAGAGTGCCTGGTGCAATCAAGGACCAGCTCATAGCATTGCACCATAGAAGGGAAACCAACAACATGTGACAATCTTGATTCCATCATTCTTCTAGTCACCAAAGGAGGATCCTTGGTTGCCATCCTTGCTTTAAATTCCTCATAGTCCCATATGCCAACATTTGTAGCAGTGACTTTTGACCAGACAAAAGTGATCTTACTCTCTGGGACCTTGCTCTTAATGTCTAGCTTAACCCTCTCTGCATCGGATAATGAGGAACCAGCTACTGCTTTGCTTGATTCAGCCTGCACTCAACATGAAAATCATAGTAAAAACCATAGAAGAGCAAGGTTAATCCATCAGAACACCATTAGAATTCATCTCATATAGTCAAGGTGTTATTAAAATTCATATAAAATGACCACAACAGATTTCAAGTTTCAAGACCGTCCACAGAATCTAGGCCAGAGAGGAATTCATTAAATTCCAAACCGATCAGATTCCAATGAAATAACCAGGAAACACCTACTTAATCACTAAAATTGTTCATTTTTCATCTATAAATCACATGAGAGATCCAAATATGATATGAAATAATCATTAAATGCATCATAAATTACAAATGAATCCGATTATTTCATGTTTCTTTATGTTTAATCAAGTTTCAGGAAAATTCGTGAGGGACGTATTTCCATGAAGAACGGGCCAAAGAGGATCTTCGGGAAATATGGGAGATGACAGATTTCAGAGAAATCCAGTACTGGCAGACATCCACGGTCAAGGAAAAGTTGCGGACCAATGGGAATTCCCAGAATGAAAGCTTCGACAAGAGTTATGAGCTCGCCGAGAAGTCTCGGCGACTTCCGAGAGTTATGCTGAAGGATGCAATCAGAATAGGTTTTTCCAAGAGTCAATTGTTTTGATGTAATGTCTCAACAAAAAGGGACATAGCAAACATATCGGTATGATCCAATGGTAATCGGGGAAAGGTCCTGGCGAACTCATCTTGTCTCACCAACCATCAGAGTTTAAACAATCACTTCGGCCAGACTCAATTTTTTGATATGAGGTCCCAGCGACTGCGTTATGTTTCACCGATGAAGAGTTCCATCGGCATAACCTCTTGCCAACATTATGAAGTCACCCCGATAGAAGATCAGGGCTTGCCAAGAGAAAATTTTCCCTATGAATTCTTGGCTATCATTAGGAGTCTTGCCGAAAGCGAAGATTTCAGAAAGAGGAGGGAGCTCACGGTAAGGTCTCAACGAAGCATGAAGGTCTCCCTGAAGCACAAATGGATATCGACAAAGCTACGGGGCTAGCCATGAGGTCTTGCTAACTTGGGCTTGTCTTGCCAACACAAATATTTTCGACATGAGAATTATAGTGTCCTAGCGACTAAATAGTCAACTCACAAAGGGCTCTGGCGAAAGCAAAAAAGTGCTCAAAGGGAGGTCTCGCTGAAGGATGGATGTCTTGGCGAAGCAAATGAATATTGGTAAAGCTACTGGATCCCGCTATGACCTCTTGGTGACTAGGACTTGTCTTGCCGAAAATGAGTATGAGCAAGCATGTTGATGAGACATCTCCTCGCGGGGTGAGGTCTTAGTGAAACCAAAGGTCTCACCAACTGATATGCATGAAGGATTTCATCGGTGTAAAAATGATAGTGTCATAGCAATCCAACATGAACCTAGGAAAACCACTTCAACGAACCTCAAGGTGGTTGATATGATATCTTAGTGATCTTGAATGGTCACAGCGAAGGGAATCTGGAAGGGATAGAGAGTCTTGATTTCATCCAGACACTGAACCAACTAAGGAATTTGAAAAGTTTAACTTAGGGTAAGTTGGGGACGGACCTCTCATGAATTTTCTTTGCATTTTAGGTCAATCTTAAGATGAAATCACCTGATATGGCACTACCCTAGGTCCAAAAATCCTACTCATCCGCCATTAGCGCATAGGCATGTTCAGAATTTAGTTGTTTCAACTATTGAGTCATCACTAGGGTTTACTAATCACTCTCAGACAGGATTCATTAAAACGCAGATGGACACATGAACTCAAAAATTTCCTGGGAGATGACAAAGGATGCAATACCGGAAAATCCCTAACACAAAATGAACAAATACACTAGAATTCAAATCCCACAAGCCCATTCATAATTCAATTCAAAGCAGAGCAATCAGACACATACCATTATAAAGCGGGAATTGACCTCAAAAGCAACAAATGTGAAGCTCAAGGGTGTCCACAACGAACACAGGTGATAACACCCCAATAAATCACCACCAAATCAATCCAAAGCCAAATGTCCCAAAAAAAAAGCCAAAAGCTCTAAGAACAAACTCTAAGGATGCGGCTCTCAACTCAGACAATAGCAAATAGTGAGCATAATGGCGCAAAAGATCTCTGAATCAAGTTAAATACACTTCTCAAAACATGTACATAGCCATTAATGCAGTTGATAAGACAACCAGAGAAAGAATTCGGGAATCTGACAACAGGGTGGAATCTAGGAAAATTTGGCCCATACGGAGATCCGTGAGGATCAAAAATCCCTGAACAACAAGGGTCCAGCTAGAGTCTAAGCAGAATCTAGGAAAATCCGACTAGGGGGGAAAATCTTGAATCAGGGTAAAAGCCCAAAATTCATCAAGAACTTAATATTTTCAATAAATAACCTAGGGGAAACACCTAGGCATACAAAATAAACAATTAAGCATGTGCCTAAGTAAGACAAAACCTAAAAAGAAAGGGCCAAAACACCAAAATGAAGTGAAAGAGGGTCCTTGCTTTCAGCGGGGCGTGTATGCAAAAAAACTGCACAACAAACCACCTCCTATGGATCTTGATCTTGTATAAATCCAGTGGTTGTATCAGGCATTAATAAGTTAATCTTTTAGTGTAACAACAACCATCTTTATAACAAGAAGTTGGTGTCCTGGTTGAGCAAAAAGCAGAATTCCATTTCTCTATCTATTGCTGAAACATAATACATTGTTGTTGCCAATAACTGTACTCAAGTGATATGGATGAAATAGATGTTGAAAGATATTAGGGTGGTATATGGAGAACCTATTGCCATATACTATGACAATTCAAGTGCAATAAATATTTAAAAGAATCAGGTGTTGCATTCTAATACTAAACATATATCAATCAAGTTTCATTTCTTGAGGGAGAAAGTGAATGTGAAAGAAGTCAGATTGGAATATTTGCCTACAAAAGAATAGATTGCAGATATATTTACTAATCCATTAATGAAGGACACTTTTGAGTATGTTTGAGGAATGCTAGGGGTGATTACCCCTCCTAATAAGAACTAAAAGATGCATTTATTTGGATCAATTTGTGAGCTTCATTGTTATATTCTGATCTAGATTGATGTTTTTCGTGGCTGCTACTCAGGTAGGAGTAGTCAGATGTGAAAATATGTGGTTCAAAGCATGTATTTGGAAAGTTCATTATTACCTTTTCCATTGACATCAAAGGGGGAGAAGTGCATTGTGAAAAATATTTCTAAGGAGAAGAGCCTTGTGGGGAGAAATCCAGTTGAGAAGAAGTCAATGTGTTGGGTTGATGGTGTTTTTCGCATCATGTGTTGTCATCAATTCCAAAGGGGGAGATTGTTGGATGCTATGGACATGGTTTCTAATATGTGGTTTTCATTGATGTCAACACTATTAGCACTTGGCATATTAAAGGTTGTATATGTTGAGGATATTGAGAAAATTGTAAAAGAAAGTATTCTAGCTTCCTAGTGGAACTGTTCAGGTCATGAAGATGTCTTGTTTTGTAACTTGAATATTAGTTGATGTGGATTAAAGGGTTTTTTTTTTAGTGTATCTAGATCTACTGGAAGTTTCACAGGTCTACATGAAGTTTTGATTGTATTGTGGTCTGATAATGTTTTTGTGGTCTCTATTAGTTTTCCTGAATGAAGATTGTGTGATTCTCTTAATATCAGTTGTTGCAGATGCTTCCCTTTTGTTTCTTGGTGTTTTATGATGTCTCTAGATCATTCTCTATCTTTGTGGTACGTCCACATTAATCAGAGAGCTCATGGTTGAAGATATTTTCTTGCACATGTTCGGTTTTTCTTGTTCTTGGCCAACATGTTGGTGGTAGCGTGTTGTGGATCTTTGTGGTGAAATTAATTAAATTAATTTTTTATTGGAGATATTAATTTGGGTCTCCCCTATGTTTCCACTGACCTTGGTTGATTTGCATTAACAATTTATTTGTAAATTTGGCCCGACATTGCAAATATGTTTTATTTTCTTCGTCGACTAAGTTGTGATGAAATCCCATGTAGCGGATATATATGTGCGATTGTTTCATCGGTGTAGTGTGTGGAAAAGGTGCTAGGTGTGATCCTATGTGTGAATATCTTTCAACTGCATAGCAAAGTGTGAAGAAGGTTTTCTGAGCTTAATTGGAACTATAATCAAGCTTGTGCAAAATCCATTTTCTCAGTTCATACCCTTTATATTTTAATCCTATTCTATACTATTGGGTAGTGAGCCTCTTTTTTATTTGAGTAGTGAGCTCTAGGTAGTGTGCCTAAATGCATGTGCATTCCCCTTATTATTTATCATTATAATTTTAATAGGGTATAATCTTGTGGACTAACATCCACCGTGGTTTTTCCCCTAACAGGGTTTCCACACAAAAATCTTGGTGTTCTCTATCTCTCTAATGTGTTAAATTGTTTTTGGTTAATTGTGTATTCATCAGATCTAAGATTAAGTTAAGTTAAGTTAGAAAAGTTTAAGTTCCTATCACAACTGATTTACCCCCCCTCTCAGTTGTGTGTCCTTATTTTTCCAACACCTTCAAGTATTTGAAAACTCTTTTAACACCATCCCAATGCGACCTCCCTGGATTAGCCATAAACTGACTAACTACTCCCATTGCTTGGGAAATATCTAGCCTAGTACAGACCATCATGTACATTAAACTACCAACCACACTCACATAAGGCACTCTAGTAATGTCCTCCATCTTAGTAGGATATTTCAGATGCTCCTCAATAGAGAGTTTATTTCCATGCAACACTAGAACAACTAACTATTTGCAATTTGTCATGTTAAAGCTCTCAAGGATAGCATTGATATACTTACTCTAATTGAGCCAAAGTTTTCTACCATCTTTATCCCTTTTGATTTCCATCCCCAGAATATACCTTCTTGCACCTAAATCATTCATTTCAAACTATGCTAAAAACTAAGATTTTAAATCATAAATCATACCCTTACTATTCCCAAAGAATAAAATATCATCCACATATAGGGAAATAATAAGAAACTGACCATTTTTATATTTAAAATACACACAATGATCTAATTTTTATCTTACAAATCCAAATGACAACACAAACATGTCAAACTTCTAGTACCACATTCTATGTGATTGTTTTAAACCATACAGAGATTTCTTTAACTTGCAAACCATATTTTATTTACCTCCTTCAAAAAAGTGCTCAGGATGGGACATATAAATTTCTTCTTCCAAATCTCCATAAAGAAACATTGTCTTCACATTCATCTTCTCAATCTCTAATTCATATGTAGTTGCAAGTGACAATAGAAATTTGATAGATGTTAGCTTAGATACAGGAGAAAATATTTTTCTATAATCAATTCCCTCTACCTAGGAATAACCTTTCGCAACCAACCTAGCTTCATACTTCTCCATACTACCATCTAGACCAATTTTCTTTTTAAATACCCATTTATAGCCAATAGGCTTTCAACCTATAGGAAAAGGTACCAAATCCCAAGTTTCATTCTTTTTCAATGATGTCATTTCTTCATTCATGGCCTCCAACCAAGAATTTCAAGCGAACATTTTAATTACCTCTTTCATAGTCCTAGGCTCATTAGTGCTAGTAATAAAATCATAGGCACAACTTGAATCCTACATAGAATATCCATACATTTTAGGTTGTTGTCTTTCACATGTAGACCTCCTCATAGGATGAGGCAGAGGTAATGGTTCTTCTTCCTATTCAGAACTCTCAGAACTACTTGAGCTCTCCTTAGATTAAAGCACACTTGGTGTTCATAGTTCCTCTTTTCCTGGAGTTAGAGGAATTTCAACTACATCTTTTTCCTTCTCTTTCATCTTTGACTGCAAATCCACTATATAAGCTTTCAGCTAACGAAAGATTACAATTTTGTTTTATACTACCTTCTCAGTAACAGGATTCCAAAGCTTGTATCCTTTCACACCAATGGCATAGCCAATGAAGATACATTTAACAACCTTGTTCTCCAATTTAGATCTTTTTTCACTAGGCACATATGCATACACCTCATAGCCAAACACTCGAATATGTCTTAAAGAGAGCTTCTTACCAGACCATGCTTCTATAGGTTATTTTTTCATGAGCCCCAAAGAGGGATATCAATTTACCAAGTAACATGTTGTAGCCCCTGCCTCAACCCAGAACTTCTACTCCAAAATAGCACTGCTCAACATAGTTCTTTCCCTTTTCATCAGCATTATATTTAACCTTTCAGAAACTCCATTTTGTTGTGGAGTGTAAGGTGTAGTTTTATGCCTTTTAATCCCATGGTCTTTGCAATACCTTTCGAAATCTACAGAATAAAATTCACTTCCATTATCTATCCTCAAGTATTTAATTTTTCTACCAATCTAATTTTCTACCAAGGATTTAAATTCCTTAAACCAACTAAACACTTTTGATTTACTTTTTAGAAAATATACAAATTCCCTTCTCAAATAATCATCTATAAAAAAAACATAATATTTAGACTTTGATAACAAAGGAACATTCACCAAACCAAATACATCATAGTGAATATAATCCAATATACCAAAAGATTTATGAGGACTAGAGTAAAAAGAAACACGGTGTTGCTTTCCATAAATGCAGTGTTCACAAAAATTGAACTCAAGGTTATAGTCATCGAGCCTTTCAACCAAGATTTTATTTTTCAAGGCTTTGAAGCCCTTTTCTCCTATGTGACCAAGTCTATGATGCCACAACATGGTTTTCTCTATTGGGAGTTTCACCTCCAAATATTTTGTACCCAAAGGAACAGTGTTCTCCTTCCTTACATGAGAAACTTTTTCTTACTTTGTAGAGACACTATTACATTGAACACCAAGTGCATCTAGCTTATACATAGTGCTAATGCATGCACCCTTGGCCAGCACCATTGAGCCTCTAGTCATTTTGCAACCACCACTCAAGAATGAAACTTTCACACCAACATCATTCAGCTTACTAACAGAAAGAAAATTATGAGCCAGATCTGGTATGTGCATTACACCATCAATTCCTTTGATTATTCCATTAGGAAATTGAATTTTGACTCTTCCATGACCAATAATTTCAAGAGATGAGTCACTTGCTAGATATACCTTACCACAAACCTACTTTTCATACTTCGTGAACCAATCTGTAATATTTCATTTAAAAATATGCACTTGATTCAAACATCTAGACATCATCTGATACCTAAGTCACCAAGGTAGCAATGAAGGCATCTACATGTCTCTGAGAAGAATCATTATCCAAAGTCTTCTTCTTGTTCTTTTTCTCCTCTTTGCAATCCATTTGGATATGTCTAGTCTACCCACAATTCCATCATTTCGCCTTAGAATTCTTTCCTGGAGACTTTGGTCTCCCTTCAGACTTGGATTTAGAATTTTTGTTTTTCTTCTTGCCTTTCTCCTTCGATATGCCTTGAACAATGAGAGCCTCCTTGGCCATCTTAGAAGATTTACTTCACATTTCTTTTGACAATAATGAAGCAACCATTTCTTCCATCTTGAAAGTGGTTGTTGTGCTTCCAATAGCTATCACTAGATGGTCCCACATGTCAAGGAAGGAGCATAAAAAAATCATACACTTATCCTCTTCATCATTCTATACACCTACAGACACCAATTGAGAAGCAATCATGTTAAATGAATTCAGATGGTTTTCTCTAGATGCACCTTCCTCCATCTTCAAGGAGTATAAATTCTTTCTCGGGAACAACTTATTTACCAGATAATTTCCCTGATAAATATCACCAAGTTTCTTCCATATTGAAGATGCAGTCTTCTCCTCATGGACATTCAGGAGAAAATGTCTGCTAAACAGAGTCTAATCATCCCTTTGGATTTTCTATCAGTGAAGTCCCAATCTTCTTTTTTCATGCCTGATGGTTTAGTTCTAGGAAAAACAACCTAGAGATCTCTATCCACCAACAATTCTTTCATTTTGAGTTTCCACAACTCAAAATTTCCACCATTGAACTTTTTAATTTCTACTCTTCCTGATGTGCTTTCCATCTCAATCTGTAATCTAGGCTACTAGTTTCCTCTACAAGACTCCCACTATAGAATTAGCACCAAAAACCCATCCTACCCATAATGATAACACAACTGGATAGGATTTGATACCACTTGTAAGGAAAGTTGAGCGCAGAAATGCCTTCCTAATACCAATTCTTAGAAGAGAAATGTAGATATATCATTCAATCTCAAGTTACAGTTTGTGAAGATGTGCATTAACAAAATAATAGAGTAGTCAAATTTAACACAATCACAGAATGAACACCATATTTATGTTAGAAAACCCTTATGAGAGAAAAACCTACACACCAAGAAAAATCTCTTTGTATTACAATAAATAATGATTACATATAAAGTTATAGACTATGCTTCTAGATGTTAACTCACACTGTCAATTACAATAGCAATTTCCCTAATAAACCTCATTCACTAATTGAACAACATAGTTTTCACTGCATTACAAAACATCACAATGAGAACCTCTTTGTATACACCTTTTTTTCTACATTCCAAATCAACCAAGGAATTGTTTGATTTAGATTCCCCAAAAAAATGTAGCAAACAATCTAACTATCTCCAATATTGAGCCATCAAAAAGACCATGTTCATGCTCTCTTTGAATTCACCAAGCCACTTCGATGTATGCATCCCCTACCAAGTCACTCGGTCAAAGAAATCTCAATGGTCACCAACCAATCATCACTTTCTAGCTTGTCATGGTTGGGTCCCACCAAGTCATCATTCATGGGCTGGCGGGTCATACTCATCGCCATATCAAAGGGACCTCATATCGACTCCCACCAATATTGAAGTGTTACTTTGATGAGGCTTATATCACCCCATGTGGCCCCCACTGCCAAGTCACCATTATTGAACCAATCCCCACACCCCCGCCAGATACTGACCAGGTCCCACTGCGGTACTACTGGATAGTGGGTTGCATTCATCAACACCATCGGCTTTTCAAAGAGACAATAATACATGTCTGATGAAGTATCCAACTCCCACCAACAAGAATTCCTAGCCCTACCAAAATTTTAAGGGGACAAGATTTAGAGTCCTGCCAAAGTCATTTGGTCACTTCGACAAAACACATTTAGTCACTCATCAGTATATCGAGGAGACAACCAGGAAACTCTCCCTGATATTTGACTATCCCATCAATGAAGCCTTTATTGCCTATACAAACTTAAAACATGAAGTCCCTTCGCAGGTCAAGCCTCAGGGTTTCTCAATACCTGATACTGCAGACTCCACCAATAAAATTTATGACAAAACTTTGAAGCCCGATTGTCGACACTCTTGTACTTTGTAAATGCATTCGGTAAGTGATAATCCCGAAGGATGATGTCACAACCATGGAAGGAGGGTCCTCAAAGAGAACAATCTGGACCGTGTAGCAAGAGTAACACAACGAAAGCAACATAGAATATGGAGGAAAATGCAGATGAAAATATTCTCATTAACATTTAACTCAGTTACATTCAGCAGGAAACATCCGGGTTTACAAATTTGGCTCACAGGCTTGATATAACATGTTCAATATTACAACACTCCAATATTCTCCTATATGTGAGTTGAACTCTTACAATTCAGATCAATCTTAATCCACTTAATCAACTATTAATTCTCCTCCCATTCTAATGATCGATTACAAGCTTTATACTATCTCTGCGATTCTAGAAACATCCGTGTCGGCCAAAGATCATCACATTATCCAATGAGAGAAAATGTAACGTGTGCATGAATAGGTTGGCCTCAAATTTGAATTACTCATCAATAGGTGCATAAGATGAAGTGTGGACCTATACTAAAGGTCAGGGCACTCCACAAAACAATTAAAATCACACCATTAAGATCTACAAGTCATAGGGATGGTCTGCAATGATCGAACTGGCCAAAAAGTTTGAATTTATTCTGGTGCTAGTTCAACAAACTGTCAAGAGATTCCAGAAGTGATAACTTTCTGGAAAAAGATCCAATTGTGCTCAAATCTTGGAACAAGGGAAATGGGAATGTATACAATGTAATCCAAGATCCACAAGGTCTAGTGATCAAATATGATGAATCCACCAACATGAACTAAGAAAGAACAAAACTGAAAGAAAATATTTTTTTGGTTGATGCAAGATTGCCATGAACCAAGGATGCTCCTACATTAGACGTTTAGGGTTAATGAAAAGTGAGTCCCTCAATTTTTTGGGGCTAAAGGAAAACCAAGATAGTCTATCTCAGCCTAAGAAATCCAAGAAGAAACCTCAACTAGTCTACCTTTCCACTTCAAAAGATATTCTTTGTACTGTCTTCCTTGAGTCTTTCTCCCATCTCTAACATCCAAAATCTCTTCAATCTCATCTGATTGTTTCTTAGGAAACTAATTTTCAAAATTTCCTTTATTGTTTTCACTGAATTCTGCTTCATGATACTGATATAGATCTACAATGTTGAATATAGGTGATGTACCCATACCATTCGGTAACTCTACTTCATATGCATTTCCTGAATCAAATTTCCTCAAAATCCTATAGGGTCCAAACTTCCTCACCTTTAGCTTGTTGTATGTTCCAACTAGAAATCTCTCCTTTCTCAAATACACCATCACCTCATCTCCAAATTTGAACTCCTTATGTCTTCTCTTCTCATCTGCTTTCTCCTTATACTTCATGTTCATATCTTCCAACTGTTAGTTCACTTGAGTATGCACTTTCTTCATATGTTCTACAAATTCCTCTGCTTCAGTACTCTTATCCTCCTTACTGATGTCTCTCAATTCTGATATAACTCTAGGATGAACTCTACTAACAACCTCAAAAGGTTTCTTTCATGTACTCCTATTCACTGAATTATTGTAAGAAATTTTTTCTTGTGCAAGAACTAAATCCCAACTTCAAGTCTTCTCTCCAACCAAACATCTCAACAAATTCCCTAAACTCTTGTTTAATACCTTTGTTTGTCCATCAGTCTATGGGTGAAAAGTAGAACTGAACTTCAAATCTTTCTTCGGCTTCTTCCAAAGTGTCCTCCAAAAGTAACCAATAAACTTTACATCTTTGTCTGAAACAATACTTCTAGGTAACCCATGCAATCTGACCACCTCTTTGAAAAAAAAAATTGCTACATGTACTGCATTTGTTGTCTTCTTATAAGGTATAAAATGTGCCATTTTAGAAAATTGATCAACCACTGCAAATATAGAATCATTACCTCTTTGTGTCTTTAGCAAACCAAGTATGAAATCCATATTGATATTCTCCCAAGGTCTTTCTAGAACTATCAAAGGCTTATACAATCCAACATTCTGACTACTCCCTTTTGTAACTTGACAAAATCTGCAACTCTGCATAAAATTCCTAACATCCTTATGAATCTATGGCCAAAAGTAATTCTCACCCACCAATGCCACTATCTTATCAACTCCAAAGTGTCTTGACATTCCTCCACTATGTTTTTCCTTCATCAGGTTATCCCTCATAGAACTCTAGGGTATACACAATTTATTTCCTCTAAACAACATATCCTCCTGAATGAAATAATCCAACCACTGAATTTTATCCTCCAAAACAGGTTCTTTACAATCTCTCCAAGGTTCTACAAAATTCAAGTCTTCTTCATACAAGTTTTTCAATTCCTCAAAGCCTAATACTCACACTCTCATCTCTGTCAGTAAATTCCTTCTCCTACTCAAAGCATCAGCAACTCTATTTGACTTCCCACTCCTATGTTGCAAAACAAAAGTATAACTCTGTAGGAACTCTACCCATCTCATGTGTCTCTTATTCAACTTACCATGACTTTTCAACTATTGCAATGCTTGATGATCTATATACAACACAAAATCCTTAGGAAACAAGTAATGTCTCCACTTATTCAAGGCTTGAACTATGGCATAAATTTCCTGATCATACACTGAATATCTTCTCCTAGCATCATTCAACTTCTCACTAAAATAGGCTACAGGTCTTCCCTCTTGACTTAACACTGCTCCAATTGCATTTCCATTTGCATCATAGTCTACTTGAAATACCTTATTGAAATTTGGTAAAGCCAACATAGGCTGATCAGTCACCTTCTGCTTCAACAACTCAAAACTTCAATCTACTCTAGACGTCCATCTAAAATTCTTTTTATCTCCTCTCATTGCTTCTGTCATAGGACTACAAATAGAACTAAAATTCCTAATGAACTTCATGTATAAACAAGCCAATCCATGAAATAATCTCACCTCTCCAATGTTATCAGGTGTAGCCCACTCAACAATCACTCTTACCTTCTTAGGATCCATCTTCCATCCATCCGCAAATATCACAAATCCCAAATATACCAACTTCTCCTTCATAAAACTACACTTAATGTTTATTAGCAACTGCTTTGCTTTCAACCTCTGTAAAACTTGTCTGATATGCAACATATGTTCTTCTCTACTCTTATTGAAAATCAAGATGTCATCCAGGTACACAATCACAAACTAACCCAATAATTTCTTCAATACCTCATTCATCAGCCTTATGAAATTACTCAGTGCATTTGTCAATCCAAAAGGCATCACCAACCACTCATACAATCCTTCATTTGTCTTGAATGTTGTTTTCCACTCATCTCCTTCTCTGATTATGATCTAATGATATCCACTCTTCAAATATATCTTTGTAAAGTATCTAGCTCCACTCAAACAATCCATAATTTCATCTATCTAGGGCAAAGGAAACCTATACTTCATTGTGATCTTGTTTATGGCTCTAGAATCTATACACATTCTCCATTCTCCATCCTTCTTAGTTGCCAACATAGTAGGTACTGCACAAGGACTTAAACTTTCTCTAATCAAAACTTTCCTCAATAGTGCTTTCACTTGTCTATTCAACTCTTCATTCTCTACCAGTGTCATCTAGTGTGTTGCTTTATTAGGAAAACTAGCTCGAGGAATCAGATCCATACAATGACTAATACTCCTCACAAGTGGAAATCCATCAAGTACATTATTTGAATGATCTCCTCATATTCTTTCATTATTTATTTTATCTCTTCTGGGTGTTCTTTTGCATGCTTCAAATATTCAGTCTTCTTAGGAATTAAGGCATAACACACATTCTCATGTCTCAACCCATCCAGGAATCTTCTTCCATCAAACAAACAAACCCTAGCATTTGTACAAACATCAACTATAGGAACATCTTCCAATAGCAATAGAATTTGCTTCATCCCATTAGCAACAATGGTGTATATTTTCTTCTTTCCATCATGAATAGCATGTCTATCATATTGCCAAGGTCTTCCCAACAAAACATGACATATATCCATAAGCATGATATCACACAAAACTTCATCATGGTAATTTCCTATCTTTAATTTCACCAAACATTGTTCACTTACTAGAATCTTATGCTCATCTTGAATCCAAGCTATCTGATAGCACTTCAGGTGTTCCAACCTTTCCAACTTCATTTTAGTCACCATCTTTTCAGAAGCTGGGTTCTCAGAACTTCCACTGTCACTTTACAACATTTACCATTCACCTTGCATCTAGTCTAAAACAGATTCTTCCTCTACAATGGTTCTTTTTCCAATTCACTTTGACACAATACTCTTCTATTCACCAGTTGAAATTTCTACATATTTAGGTTTATTAGATGATATAGCATGATGCTCCTCAACAAAGGTTGTTCTCCTTTCATTCTCTGTCTTCCTACTTGTTTCTCCCTGATTACATTCAAATTCTCTATGTCCTTCTCCACCACATTTATAACAAGTTCCTTTGAATATCCTTTTCTCCTATCCTCTATCATCTCTTCTATAACCTTCATTTTGGTAACCACCATAACCTCCTCTTTTGTAAGAGTCTCCATCACCTCTCTAGTATTAATTTTCATTCTTACTAATCTCCTTATCCTTATTCTAATCTACAAAAAATCCTTTTCCTCCTCCAGTAAAAGTTCTTCCTCTTTGAAATCTTCCACCTCTTCCTCTCTGTCTTTGCTCATGTCTTTTATTCAACTTCTCTTCTTCTTTCAGGGCACATTGATATTCCTCTTCCACATTCTACAACTTGATCAAACTAATTTCATCCTATATATATGATCTCAAACCATTCACATATCTGGCTACTTGCTCAATCTCATCCTCTGAATTTCCAGATCTGATATTCAACTTATAGAACTCCTCAGTATGCTCTGTCACACTAGATTTTTTCTGCTTCAAATTTTGCAGCTTCTTGAACAAACTAATCTGATAGTCTACATGCATAAAATTTGACTTCAACTTATTCACCATCTGATCCCATGACTTTATCTTTTCTTTTCCTCTTCTCTACCTATATGTCTACAAATGTTCCCACCAAAGGGATGCATGTCCTCTCAACTTTGTACAAGAAAACTTCACCTTCTTATCTTCATGGGTACCTTCGAATTCAAAATAATTTTCCATCTCTGTGATCCAATCTAACAATACATCTAAATCCAACTTACCATCATAATCTAGTGGATTGAAATGTGGTCTTGTATTCACTTTAGTTAGGGCTCTTATGAACCTCTCTTCTCCCTGATCTAGGCCAGGTTGCTCATCTCTTCCTCTTTCTTCCTGTACTTCTACTTCTTCATCACTCACATCATCAACTGGTTGACCTCTCCTCTAGGCCATTTCAAATGCATCTAATCTGGTAGTAATTCCTCTCAACATCACAGTTGGGTATGCATTTCTACACGCTCCATTTCTCCTTCCCGCCATCTTCACACAAGTCCTCTACAGCTACAGTTCAGATCTTCAATTTGCCACCCCACAACAAATCTTCAATAGGATTTCACAAACTCTAACGATCTCGCAAGGAACGAATCTTGCTCTTATACCAACCTGGTGCAGCCACAATAGGAGGGTCCTCAAAGAGAATCATATAGACCATGCAACAAGAGTAACACAAGGAAAGCAACATAGAATATGGAGGAAAATGCAAATGAAAATATTCTCATTAACATTTAACTTAGTTACATTCAGCCGGAAACATCCAGGTTTACAGATTTGTCTCACAGCCCTGATATAACATGTTCAATATTACAACATTCCAATATGCTCCTATATGTGAGTTGAACTCTTACAATCCAGATCAATCTTAATACACTTAATCAACTACTAATTCTCCTCCCATTCTAATGATTGATTACAAGCTTTATACTGTCTTCGCAATTCTGGAAACATCTGCATCAGCCAAAGATCATCACATTATCCAAGGAGAGAAAATGTAACGTGTGCATGAATAGGTCAGCCTCAAATTTGAATTACTCATCAGTAGGTGCATAAGATGAAGTGTGGACCTATACTGAAGGTTGGGTTCATTCCACGAAACAATTAAAGTCACAAAATTAAGATCCGCAAGTCATAGGGATGGTCTGCAACAATCAAACTGGTTGAAAAGTTTGAAATTATTTTGGTGTCGGTTCAAGAAAATTTCAAGAGATTCTAGAAGCGATAACATGTTAGAAAAAGATTTAATCGTGCTCAAATCTTGGAACAAGGGAAATGGGCATGTAGACGATGCAATCCAAGATCCACAAGGTCTGGTGAGCAAAGATGATGAATCCACCAACATGAACTGAGAAAGAACAAAACAAGAACAAAACTGAAAGAAAATATTTTTTTGGTTGATGCAAGACTTCCATGAACCAAGGATGCTCCCACATCAGATGATGCTCAATTACCTACAAAAATTCTAAGGTTTTTACCATGCATTTAGTAATCAACAAGCTCAAAGTGTGAACATCTTAACACACCAATAAGTTTGAGACATAATTTCTCAACAGATTTGATAAAGTTGAATTGGATTTATTGTGGTATATATTGATTCACCCTCCTCTTGGTATACTTTTTTGTTTTAACAAGGAGGTGATGATGAGGATTTTATTAAAAGTGTCTTGAAAGACATTGATTTTGATAAAAGAAAGTTTACCCTAGAAAATGCAAGGAGAGTAGTTAAATAAAGTAGATGTTGAATTTTGTCTAGTTGAGATATATTTATAAAAGAGAAAAAAGACAATTTAGCTAAGATGTATTATCCAAATTATTTTCCCTAATTTTACATTAGGATTGAACTATTATATTACTATTTAATAGAATAAATACATAAAAAATAGAAATTCTTTAAATTAAATAATTTTATTTAACTATATTAATAGAAGAAAACTAATAAAGAATTATTTTATTGCAAATAAAATACTATTTTACAAAAATGAATTATAGAATGGAAAAGAGGATGAAAAGAGGAACTTGGACCCAAGTGAAGGAAGTCACTAGAAAAAAATTTAGTGCATCATGCAAATATCTACATCTTGTGCTATCATCCATGTGAACAAATGCAAAAAAAATGTGAAGAAAATATGAAGATTCAACTTTGTTATTCAACTAACCTAGAAAAATAGATATGGAAAACATGATAGAAAATACTAGATAATAAAAATATAAATATATTAAATAAATAACAACTTTTGTATGATTCAAATGAGCAATAAAAATGAATCTACAAATAAAAAATAACTTACAAACCTTCGTGTGGTTGTGTTCTCTAAAGGAAACTAAAATACAAAGAAAAGGAATTTTTTGTGATTTTTCTGGGTTTTTTCTCAATCAAATCACTACTTTGGTATTTATACCTCCATAACAACCAATATATATAGATAGATAAAATAGTCTAAGACCTTAATCTAAGTGTATCTAGAAATAATAACATTGATTAAGATGAAAAAGAAGGAATATGATGATACCAAGGTGCTTGATGGACCAAGAAATTCTTATAACAATAATAAGAAATAAATAAATAAAAACTTATAGAGGCTTGAGGAAGCCAAGAGAGAAAGATATCTTGAGATAATATTGTAAAGTGTGTTGTGAAAATATTGATATTGTTGTTTAAGGGGCCAAGAATGAGCCAAGAGATGTTTTCCAAATGAAAGATAAAATAAAAAAGAGAGGAGGGAATAGGAAGAGGCTGATAATCCGTTTAAATTTTTTCAAATATATTTCCACTTACCTAGGAAGGTGACAAGTGGAAAAAAACTTAGAACCTACTACCAAATAAAAATTAGCTTGGATTCTAGCATGACACATAAATGTTCATGTGAGGTGCTAGTGTTTGGAAAATTTAGAGTCAAAATCAATGGGAGACTAGAAAAACATAAGGGGAACACAAAGGCAACACAAAAATGTAACCATGGGAAATGAGGCTTCAAAAACCATATAAGGAGAAAGGTTTATGCAAGTGTTAAAATGATCCTAAAAAAAAATTAAAGTAATGGACACCAAAGTGGATGTAAAATATAGGTGAAATTGCAAGGGTATGCAACTTTTGACACTATAATATCCTCCACCATAATATTAGAAACCATAAGGTAACAAGATACTAATGAAGATAATTGTAATAGCATGAATTTGCACCTCTTTCAAATTCCCCATTTACACCCCTTACCTTAGAAAAATCAAACCGAATGATGTTATTCCATGTCTTCCATCTACTCTCCATCCATTTAGCAACTATATGTAATGTTTGTAGAGAAATATTTTTTGGGGATGTAAGCGTGGCATGCAGATGTCTACACAACACATTGTCACCCTAACATGATTCCTGCCTCTAGAATTCGCAAGGTCATTACAATTCTCCATTGGTGTCAAAGTGTAACATCTCTGCTCACTTGACTAACCTCAAACATCTCCTTTAGTCTCCCTTTCATCTTCAAAACACTATCTCATTCACTCAATTCATCTTAGACTTTAATCTCACTTGATCTTCTACACACTTCTTTATCTTCTTGAGAATTCTACACACTTCATTCACAATATTTTCACCATCCTTGAAGCTCCAAGTTGACACTCTATTGGTTTTACTCCTCTCATTGTTGTGGCAACGTTGGTATTCAAAAGTTCATGATCTCTCATCTTCCTTCACGTTCCTTGAGAGCACCTTGTTGGGAAGGTGATATTCATTCACTTAGCATCATTGTATTTTTTTATTAGCATATTGTTGTTAGCATAGCACACAGTACTTCTACTTCAATATCTTTATGTATTATAATTTCTCTATTGTTGCTATTCTAGTTGTCCATGGAGGTAGAAACACCAAAACAAGGGTTTGATTGTGCCAAGCCCCAAAACACCCCCAACATTATTCCTCATTTTTTGTGTGTAGGTATTTAATTCGTGTGGAGCTTGCTAGAGGCTGCATTGACCAGAACTTGGATTTCTACCACCTTCACTCTTTTCAAATTCTAATTTAGCACTATTAAAGTATTCTTGATGTTGTTTTGGTCATTTATCTATTTTTTTCTATTTGTCATCATATAAATTGTAATGGTTGGGCCATTCATAAGTTCTTTCTAAGTTTTGACTATAATTTACACTTTTTGTTGGTACAGATGCTAGCGCCCAACTGAGACAATAATGCACTGTGCCGATTGGAGCAAAAAATTATTCCTTAATATCCACCAGTTTTTATTTTCCTATTCACATTTTACCCACATCAAAATCCACTACCTTTTGATTCTACATTGTGATTAACATGAAATGCAACAATTTGTGTGACAAGATCTATAAGATCATCAAAACTCCCTTTGTATATACCCATCTATCCTTCTAAGATGATCACTAATAAATAAATTCATGGCTTTCTGTATTACCGCAACATCAGAATCAATGCAGTGCGGATTGGTAGCTCCCAGTTTATGGAATTAAACATTAATTTTTGTACCACCAAAGGGTCATATAGTGTGGGAGGTAAGGCAGTTCCCACTGCCACCCCATGAAGAGAAACTTGAGTCAGTACGGTATGGCGGTGCCTACCACCATCCTACAAGGAAAGGTTCAAGACAAAGCGGTATAGTAGTAAGCATTGGAAGAAATGTGGACATCGCAGTACCACATAAGGTGGATAAACTAGACGTAGTATGGTAGTATGTATACTATTGTCCTGCAAATCATGAAATGAGAAGGAAAAAGTATATAAAGGAGCATAAGACCCAACACCATTGTACCGCAGTGATTATGATAAGTGATGGTGGTAGTACGGTGGACCTATTGTGGCATCATTATAGTCTACAACAATAAATTTTAATAATCACATAAGCCACCTTGATGCATGAATCCAACAGTTCGTAATCAAATTCAAAATATGAGCTTATTGTAAAAAAAATTTGGTAGAAGATTGGCATTAATTCTGACATGACTGAACACTAGCACCATTACAAGGTGAGTGAGCTCCCTAACATTGCACTCAATTGTAACACATTGTTGTGGAAGGATCTGGAGATACGAATAGAAGGAACTCTGCAAGCACCAAATACCCAAGTAAGTGCACGAATAACTTTCTGAAGAAGCTCAATTGATATAGATACTTTTTTCAAGCTCTCTTATTTTGAAGTTTTAGTGGAAAGGGTTCAATAATGCCACCTAAAAGAAAACAATAAGAAGAATTGAAAAATTAAAATTAAAATCAAGGATGAAGAACCTAAGACAAAAAAGAGGCCTCTCCACTAATTTATATTAGATATACTTCCAGGGTCAACCAAAGAGGGCAATAAGAAACTTCTTGTAGACACCACACAAGGTTGTAGGGATGCTCTCATTCCCAAATCTGGGTGGGACTTATTTTGGTATTTTTATAGTAAGATAAATGAGAAAATTTCATTGTCAAACCCTTGGATGTTGGATTTAGCAAAATTGATTGTCCTGAATGTGTTTGTTGATGTGGATTTTATCAGACTACTAGCCAAACATTATCACTCTACTACCAAAATAGTAAGGTTTCCAAATGGCTTAGTATTGGTAGAGGAAATCAAGGCAACTATCATTGAGTGTTTTGACTTAAACAAGCAGGATTTGATCAAGATAAACCTACAAAAAATTGAGGAAGATTATACCAAGTTAAGAAGGACTTATAGAAATGATGAGATACCCCTATATATGAAAGGAGGCATTGGTAACAGGACAATCCCCATTTCTACTTCCACTACTACATCATTCACTTTGACAGATTTTTAATATTATTTTGTAAATACATATCTTACTCTTTTCCAAGTGCTAGGGATGGATGCTCAAGATAAAATGCCAATAAGCCTAATGATGATGGCCATGAGAATTCAAAACCCTAAGACTAATATTGAATATGACTTTGCTTCATACCTTGAGAGGGCATTAGATGATGAATTCTCATAGGTCATAGAGGACAGAGCATTGATTACATTCAAAAACTATTCCCTACTATGTCATTTGATATTATACCAGAATCGAGACCATTGGACTAAATGAATGGACTTGGCTAGAGTGGATGAGGAAAGGAATCCCACACTTGTCCAAAAATGGTGATATATTTGGGACAGTCAGTGTAAGAATTCAATCTTTTTTGTATTCTATGAAGATTTTATATATAGAATCCTTGGAGTTCTTGGTCACTCAATACCAATATTTCCTTCCAAAATACTATAATTATTGAGGCCCCTATCCTTAAAATAGGAGCAAGGTCATACACACAATTTTAGTGATTGGTTCTTCCTCCTTGAAGTGACAATCATAAGAGTTTATGGGTGCCCTATTTCCCCACACATATCCAAAGTTTGTGCCCCTTAGACTAGCATTTCTTGAGTTTATGTGGCAAATGATGTGGATGGAAAAGGATGTAATGCATAAATAGAAGAAGGGAACATTTCTGCCAAACCAAACCAAATGTGAAGATTGGATTGTAGGCTTGGATACATTGGAAGAATTGAAATATAATTTAAAGATAAGATACCCACTGAGCTCTAGAAAAGGAAGGGCTTTTGACCCTAAAAATCATATGAATAACATAAGGCATAATCTTCTTACCAAAATTGCAGTTGTGCACCAAGTGGAATATGAAGAAGGTGTCATAAGAAATTACATTACTTATCAAGATGTGTTCAGGAGAAGGAAAAAATGGGAATATATGAGGAAGCTTTAAGAAGAAAGGAAGCAAAAACACAAGGATTTCCTAGGATACTTTAGGAAAATTATCCTATCAGAAGAATAAATTTAATAATTGATAGGTTTGAAGACTTGTATGAAAAAAGGAAAGCATATCTTCAAGAACACAGTGGTAAGGTAATAGTAGAGCACATCCTGGACATAGCCTTTGAATCTCCCATAGATAAATTTCCTCCTAAAAGACAAAGGAAAGAGGGAACTAAACCATTGGTGCCTTATGAAGAGAGTGAAGGAGTAGTGGACATTGAAGAAGTGGCTATTGTGTTGCAATCATATAAGGGTGATTTTGAGGTTGATCAGCCAATCCATGAGACGAATTCCCATAGGAATGAGGAAAGGTTGGATGATAGAGAAAAGGAAAATATAGAAATATATGAATATGAGATAGAAATTATTGTCAAGAGGTTTATAGAGGATGATGAGTTTATTAAAACTCCAGAATTTAGGGACTTTTGGAAAAAGATGAAAGTAAAAGAATTTGTGGAAAGAATAGAAATAAATAAAATAGGAATTGATGAATTCCAAAAGAATCAAATGGTGGCACAAACTTTAAAGGAATTGAGAATTGCTCATGTTGACATTAGCCCTCAAAAGGCTAGAGAGATAATTCTAAAAATTAAAATGCTCATCTTCCTTGGATTGGAACTAAATAAAATGTTTTTGCTTGACCAAGCATGAGCTCAAGAGGATCCAATGCTAGTTGCGGAGTTTGACTCTAGTGAAGGAGTTAGTTGAATAGGGTATAATCCCAAAATTGAAATCTTGGCTATATGGATCAATCAAAAAAACACACAAAAGCCTAAAATATTGGATGTGATACAGGGAATGAAAGGGAAAGAAATTGTAAGAACACTACAAGACACAACCCCTTTGCAAGCTACCACAATGACTATGCATTTGGCAATGTTTATTTTTGCTACTGTTCAAGGATTGGAGGATAGATTAAAGGAGTATGAAAAGGAGCAAAAGTTCATAAACAATGAAGTGAAAAAGTTGTTCATGGAAAATTAAAACTAAAGGAGAAATTGAGGGGAGTAGGAACTTCACAAAGAAAGGAGATGGTGTTATATAAGCCTCCTAGTGCTCCATTAAATATTGTACAAAATATTCCTACCAAACAAACAAAGGCTCTTGAGAAGGAAGTGAATGAAATGAGGGAAGCCAGTGATAAAACGTAGGAGGTAGCAAAAGAGAAAGTTTGTGAGACTATAGAAATAATCCTTCACCATAGAGTAAAGTTGGTTGCAAATAGATTGGAGAGTTTATATGACAGCTATTAGTTACTTCAACAAGCTATGGACCAAATGAAAGCACATATGCTTGTACTAGATCCCTTATTCAAAAAGTAGCAACCTATATACCACACTCTATTTAAATTATGAAAAGTTTTATAGAGAATTATTGATGGTCCTGCATCACTAAAACAAACTGAACAAAGAGTTAAGTCAAGATCATTGATGAATTTTACTATGTATAGGGGGAAGACAAAAGGGTAAAGGCGCGAATGGATTCTTTTTGTACTCTAATGTAGTGGTATATACCAGAATTGGTGAAAGATGATGATCAACTTAGGAGTCTTGAGGATTGGAAGAAAACATTTGGTCATATTGTTCGTAAATGTATAGATCACATACAGGAGGATTGTAAAATCAACCCTCACAGGATCAATTCAATTCTGGATGGATTGATTGCTTTTGATGCTAGATACTTGAAATTTGTTAATGATGTGAAGGCACTACTAGATAGTCGGTGGTAGGTCCATCTTGCAAGTATACCAAAAATTTAGGAATATAGATGGTCATCTAATTTCACGATATATCAATGGGAGGAGAAATGCATGGCTTCTCAGGACTAAGTCGCGGGACAAGAGCATTTTGGTGTTTATCAAGGAGATGAAGGCTTTTCCAGATTGATGATCACATGCCTTCTACATTGATTAATGGACTCACAATGGATAAATGTATTAATTCTAGTTTATTTCTTTAATTATGCAAACTAAACAAGTATTTAATGAAGAGGTATAGTTTGAAACATTGCCTTATTTTGTAAAGGGCCTGTAGCTTGTTGTTGCGCATATAAAAAGGGAAACCAAGGCCCAATTTTGAGATTATCATCATACCATATTCCATTTCATCACCCTATAGTAGGCATTATAAGAAGATAGATTGCACATTCCACCCATCCATATCATACCAAAGACTTATGTTATAAATGTATATAATTTAAAGTAATATAATGGAGAAGACTGGTTATAATTGGTGATCTATTTCAATGTTTAATTGTTACATTAATTTTCATGCTTATATGTTGTTGTGTTGTCTCCAAAATGATTCTCTTCAATTATTTGAATCTATATGATTTGTCTGGGCACATTTTTTGTAACTGTGTGACTTCCTTGATTGGGTTTTGGTGAAAGAGAATTAAAAATCCTTTCAGTTAATTCATTTTAATTGGTTCCCTCAGGGATTAAAAATCCTCTTAAGATAATTAATTTGATTGGTTTCCCTTAAATTAAGAGATAAAAATCCTTTCATGGCATCACAGCAATTTGAGGGAATAGCACTAGGATCTTTAAAGAAGAGTATAGTAACTGACAAACCTACACGTTTGTAGAAGGTGCAAACATTTAAAAGTGCCCAACTGTTAGAGTTAAGCTAAATAATAGATTTACCTATCATAAAAAAAAATTCCATAATCACCATCCATCCATTAACTCCATTCACCCAATAGATTAGGAACTGGTCAACTTTAGAACATTTCTATACAAATTCAATTCACACTCTTATTTAAACACTTTCATTAGGAACTAGTAAGTAAGCTTTGCATCTATTTCACACCCATGTGCCATAGTGAGTATATTTCCTACATTAGAGATCACATTTTAGACTTTCCAAATCTACCTTATCATTCAAGTACACCTGCCTAGGTTTGGCAGAGCCTAAAGAGTAGGAGGTGATCAATCTTGTTTTCCTCATTCGATGGCCAAAAATGTATTAGGAGACTAGAACCATCTTATGGTTTAAAAACCTACATTTTTGAGACCTAACAAATTGGTGACTCTATTGGGGAAAAACTCATAAAGAAATTTGGTTCTAGCCTATCCATTTAAAGAGTCAATAAAGTTTCAAAATTGGTCTTCAACCAAAGGTTCATAATTGTGTCATCTACACTCCCCATTAGAGTCACACACCTAAAAAATTGGTGAATCTATTGGGGATCTAGCGAATTCTGAATCCAGGCCTTTCATCATAGACTCATTTAAAACTATCATATCAAAGGACTCCATTGGAAAAAGATCCAAAGAATTTGAAAACATTTTTCTCACTTTTTACAAAAGTGAGTGGAGACTCTAACAAGCTTTTAGCAACAAGTGCATGACTAAGAAGATAAAATACACATCAACAAGAACCAACCCTAGAGTTCATAGCATTAAATCACCCTACGAAATGAATGGAAGAAGTTCACTGCATCAAGAAATCCCAAAGAAGAATAATGCTAGGTGGACAGATAAACTTGGATCTCCCCCTTCAAAGGCTAACGCAAATAAGAATAAAGGATCATCTAAACAATTAGACACCACATTCACCAACTGTGAGAATATTTTGGAACAACCTCCTACTTTGCACAATAGTTTTGATCCATTACATGGATCAGAATGCCACAATGATGACCTTAACAAAGATCCCCATACCCCATGTGAGGAAGAAAACACTGGTTGTCCTATTTTTCATTGGAAAGAAGATCCTTAGAAAATGGAGGAGTTCCTCACCCGATTTGAGGAAGAACGAATTCAAAAACAAAACGAACATGGTTACAAGATGTCATTACAACAAGGAGATGAGTCTCAGCGTGGATTCATGGATCACTCTACCCCTGTTGCAAATTATGAGGAAATGACTACTCAAGAAATAGAAGAATATGTGAAATGGAATGAAGAAGAGCTTAGGAGAAGACAACAGTTGATAAAACAAAGTCAAGATCTTAGTCAAGAAATGTCTTAATTAAACATCCATACAGCAAAACCACCAAAATACATCCCTCATCATAAACAAGGAGGTAACGTCAATACGCATGTGTCATCTTAGGATATAGGTGCTCTAGGAAATTCAAAAGCACCACAGAATACAGTTGGTAACCCAAAACATCATGCCCAACATAATGTGCCACCCCAAAAGTCCTAGCCAAAAAACACTAGTAACATTCCATAGACCAATCCACCACCAGGACAACAATATATTTCACACCAACTATATCATGTGCCACAACTGAATGTATATCCACATCAAAACATCCAAAAAAATGTGCACCAACCTCCACATGGATTCCAATATTATCCTAATCCACCAACTCAAAAACCTTATCTGCAAAACCCTACAATCATGAACAGACAATTTGACTTGTCAGGATATCAACTATACCCAAACTCAATTGATAGCAACTGGAGAAATATCATCCCTAAATTCACAAGGAATAGTGCAACAATAGCAAAAGAACACATAAGAAACTTCAATGCTTTTGTGCAAGATTTGTGCATGGAATAGGAGGATGTCCTCATGAGGTTGTGCACGATGTCTCTAACTAAAGAAGCAATGGATTGGTTCAATAGCCTGCCAGATGCTTCAATCACCTCTGCAACAGACTTCCAATATTAATTTCTAGAACAATATGGGAATCAATGTGCTCCTGAATTCGCTCTACATGAATTAGTAAGTATTCAGGAACATCAAAATGAATCAGTTTATGATTTTAATTAGAGATTCTCTAAGCTCTATAATAAGATACCACATGGATCCAAATTGGTTGATCTAGTAGCCTTAAGTATCTATTTAAAGGCCTTTGATCCTAAAATAAGGTATGAACTCAGGAATAGATGCCCTAGAAGTTTGACTGAAGCACAAAAGGTAGCCTTGACCATCAAAAATAGTAGGAAAGCTACAAGAATGATTGGAAAAATGGATAACCTAAGGGTTCCAAAAAATCCTAACAATCCCCAAAATAGACTAGAAAATCAGTACAAAAATGAAAGGCCAAGATTGCATGACATTCCCTACAATACCACTTGGAAGGATGGAAGACTAGAAGGAAGACCAAATTGGAAAGAGACTCCTAATCCCTTGAAAAAACATGGAACACATGCAGTAGAAACTACACCACGGTGTTCACCTTGCCATAGACCCCATGCCCTTGAACATTGTGTGGTGGCTCAAGCTTGTCAGCAAGATGAGTGGTCATAAGAATAGGACAAAGATGGCCACACCGTGAACATGTTAAGATGGGGGTCTCATCAAAACAATGAAGGATACTCATCCTATGAAGATGGGTACGAATACGATGTCAACAATTAAAAGTACAATGTAAATGTGGAGCAAGAAGTGTTTTATGATTAGGAAGAAAACACACAAGAAGCATCATATGCATACAATACAACACATCAATTTCAGTTAAGAACACCAACAGAGGAAGAAAAGGGCCATCATAGAAAAAGTTGTGCTTAAGGAAAAACGATAACATACAACTTAAGAAGTAGACCCACAAATGGAGACCAGGGAAAACCAAGAAGCATGTTCATAAAAGAGCAGAAGATCAAGGAGAACATCCCATCCAATAAAAATAAGGGTGAAACAAAGAGGCAAAACAAAGAGGCCTCATAATGTTGTTGGAAAGGAGACTGTAGATATTGAACCTGAGAAAACACTAAGTAATGAAAAAGTTCAAAGTGAAGGGAAAAAGGTTACTAAAACTAAGAATATTGAACAAGGGATCACTTCCCCTTCATTTGACATTTCCCAAGCACTAGCTCAGAAAAAGATGACAGTCCCCTTGATGGAGTTGATGAAGATTGATGAGTTCAGAGACACAGCCCTCAGGATGATTACCAACACATCTCAGAAACAGATGGATCAGAAGAGGGATATTAATGTTGTTGAATGGGAAACTACAAAGACACCAGAAGTATATTTGGGAGACACACTCACAAAGAATCCCTCCCATGTGGATCCATTTTACACCACCTTGGTAATCAACAACAGTTGGTAAAAAAATACATAATTGACTCAGGGGCAACAATTAACATCATGCCTATGGCCATCATGAAGGAGTTAGGCCTGTGGGTGAGTACTACATATGGGAAGTGGTATGCCATGGATAATAGATCAATCCCTATAGTTGGAGTGATATGGGACATGGAATTAAAATTGGCATCATACCCAGAGGAAACATATAGGATAGGAATTACTGTGGTAGACACTCCCCCTTACTATAGGATGTTATTATCAAGGAAATGGACTGTAGAAGTAGGTGGGAATGTTCAACTGGACTTATCTTATGCCACAATACATGTGAATGGAAGGGAAGTCAAGTTATATAAAGAGCCTAGATCTAAACATTCCATTGAGCTCTTTGATCCCAATCAAATGAATTTCTTTTGTGATGTTGACCTAGGGAGTTTCAAAATTGAACATTCAAACCCTGAATTACTAAACATAGATCCAATTGCTAGGGATGTCCCTAAGAATGAACATGGCATATGGAAAATGTACTTTGATGGAGTCTATCGTAGGAAGGGAATGGAGTTGTAATTGTCTTCATTTAACTTGAGGGAACAACATTTAATTACTCATTTTTTCTAACATTCAAATGCATGAATAACATAGTAGAATATGAAGCTTTGCTACTAGGTCGAAACATGGACACAAAACATGGGATCAAGATGTTGACCATTCTTGGCGATTTTGAATTAGTTGTTTCACAAGTAAGGTCTAAATACTCCATAAAGAAAAAATGATTGAAGTAGTATAGAAATGTTGTGTGGGATACTATAGAGCTCTTTGATGCTTTCTCCATTGATTGGATAGATAGATCCAAAAATCTGATGGCTGACTTCTTGGAACATGTGGCCTTGAAGAACGATGATGTTACCTTGGTAGGGATCTCATAGGTAGAGCTCAATACTAGACCTGCAATTCCTAACAATATTTACAATTGGCAAGTCTTTAATGATGACATAGATCTGATCAAGTTCTTACACTACATTAATCAGTATGAGGCCCAAGAAATTGACTTTAATGCATTTTTCGAAGAAGTAGATGGTAAACAAACTGTATTTGGATAGGAATTTGTGCAACTCAAGATAAATAAAATTCCTAAAGGATTAGTGGCACTAGAAAGAGTGTTTGATGGTAATGATTGAGCATTTATGAAGCAAACACCAGCAAGAAGAGAAGACATTGAAGAGATCAATCTAGGCACTGAATTGTCTCCAAAGAAGGTGTACATCAGAAAAAAGATAATCCCTACAATCATAAAGATGTTGATGGAATTATTGAGGAAGTACAAGCATTTGTTTGCATGGTCCTACGATGACCTTAAGGTATACAGAGAAGATCTATTCCAACATGAAATTCCATTAAAACATGATGTAAAACCCTTTAGAAAAAAACAAAGGCTAATAAATCCTACCTTAGAACCTAATATGCATGAAGAACTTATGAAATTTAAGGAAGGAGGTATCATCAAACCCATTAGGCATTCTACTTTGATTTCCAACTTGGTGCTTGTCAGAAAGAAGAATGGAGACATAAGGTTGTGTGTAGATTTTTGGAATTTGAATGCATCCTCTCTTAAAGATAACTACCCACTCACAAACATGGAGGCTATGCTGTAGAGAGTAACTAGGTGTAATTTATTGTCCATGATGGATGGATTTTCAAGATATAATCAGGTGAAAGTGAAAGAATCAAAGCAGTATAAGACTATGTTTACTACCCCTTGGGGAACATATGTATATGTAAAGATTCCATTCAGCCTAACAAATGTTGGTGCCACATTCTAAAGAGATATGGATGTTTATTTTTCTAATCTAATCAATACAATAATGGTGGTATACCAAGATGATCTCATTGCATATTCTAAGAAATTAGAAGACCATGTTGGACACCTTGAGAAAATATTCCTCAAAGCCCTAGAGTATGGAATCTCCCTAAATCCTAAGAAATGTCATTTTTTTGTGACAGAGGGAAAGTTGTTGGGGCACATAGTTTCCAAATATGGAGTCAAAATTGATCCAGAGAGGGTAGAAGCTATAGAAAATATTCCTATTCCTAAGAATATAAAGGCCATTCAGTCTTTCTTTGGACAAATAAACTTTGTAAGAAGATTCATATCAAATTTTTTTGAGATTGTCAAACCCATCTCAAAAAATTTGAAGAAAGGGGCCAAGATTGACTAGACTACAGAAGCACTTCATGCATTTATATCTATAAAAAGAGCAATCAATGAAGCCCCAATATTAAAATCCCCTAACTTCAATAAACCCTTCCAAATATTTTTATTTGCATCATACCACACTATTGCTGTAGTAATGTTACATAATAATGATGAAGGGTAAGAGCAACCTATATCATTTTTTAGCAAATCCCTTCAGGGAGCAGAATTAAAATATGATATTACAAAAAAATAAGAATATGCACTTGTCAAAGCAGTAAAAGCATTCAGACCTTATTTGGTGGGAGCTAAAATAATTGCATATGTTCCTAATGTTGTAGTTAAGGATGTGTTTGTACAAGCTAAAGTTTCAAGGAGAAGGTGTAGATGGATTAATAGAATTCAAGAATTTGATATTGAAATCCAAATCACTAAATTGGTAAAGGGGACAAGGCTTGGATAAGCTCATGGCTGAATCAAACCTTGAAGCATCTCAGATCTATAACATAGGGGAAGAAGAAAACATGATTGCCAGTATTGAGCACACTTCAAGGTATACCAATATAATGTACTACCTCAAAAACTAGAAGTGTCCTAAAGATCTGAATGAAAATCAGAAAAGGTCCCAGAAATTGCATGCCTCAAAATATGTCTTCATGGATGAGACTTGCATCGAAGAAGCAGAGATGGAGTATTGATGCTATGCCTAGATGAATTAAACTCAAAGCATGATTAAAGGGATGGCTGAGGGAGTCTCAGGAGGACATTTTCAGCCAAAACTATGACCATAAAATAAGAGTTGATACCATCGCCTGTGGTTTTCAATGACTCTTTTCACTTATTTGAGAAAGTGAAGCTTTCCAAAGTTTCAGAAAAATGAAATACCAAGGAGCATTGCCAATCATACCATCGTTAGTCAAGCTCCATTTCATCAATGGGGGATTGATTTCATTGAGAAATACCGTAGAAATCTAGGAGGTCGAAGAGATGGATACTAGTGGACATCGAATACTTTACAAAATGATAGAAGTCATCCTACAAAGCAAGCCACTAGTAAGGTAATAATTTTTGAAGGAGAACATCATCACAAGGTTCGGGGACACCTGTGAAGAATAACTATAGAAAATTGAAGTACTTTAAATCGTAAGAATTAAGAAATTCAATGAGACATATGGCATAAAAATTTAATATGCTTCCCCATACCATCCACAAACAAATTGGCAGGATGAATCAAGCAACAAGATTATCATAAAAATCATCAAGAGGATGTTGGATAAGAACAAAAAACCTTGGGATTCCAAATTAAGAATGGTAGTCTTGGAAGATAGAATCACAGTAAAGAAGTCAACTGGAAAATCACCTTTTGAACTGGTCTATGGGACACAGCAAGAATGCCCATGCAAAACCTCTTGCAAATATACAGATTCATTCTCCAGGAAGATTTAGATGTCCTTGAACCTATGGATGATAGAATGGAGCAATTGGAAAAACTAGATGAAATCAAGCTTGGCCCAAGAACAAAACATAAAAATTCAAACACGTATGAAGTATTTATTTGATAAGGAAAAGGATAGAAAATTAGTGAAGAAATTATCTTTCCAAGATAAAGGAAAGCATGGGAAGTTTGAAGCTCTTTGGATAGGACCATTTTTCGTCACAAGAAAAAGTGGTGAAAATTCCTACTACCTTCAAAATATGTCAGGAGAAGATCATGAATTGCCAGTGCATGGACAATTCTTGAAATACTTCTTTTCTTAAAGTAATTTTCCATGCACAGTAGTCTCAGGAGAAGGTCAAGAATTTCCATTTCATGGACAATTCCTAAAGTACTTCTTTTCTCAAAATGATTTTCCATTCACAGTAGTTTTAGGTTCCCATCCCACTCCCCACCCCATCTCATCCAAATGAATATTTCCATGGTTTGCTTCCCATAGATCATTTCTAGATTCTTGCAATGACCTCACATTCATCCCCAATCAGAGCCACTATTGGAGAAAAAAATTCTTCCTCAATATCCACTAGTTTTATTTTCCATTCACATTTTACCCACATCAAAAATCCACTACCTTTTGATTCTACAATGTGTTTAACATGAAATGCAACAATTTGTGTGACAAGATCCATAAGATCATCGACACTCCCTTTGTACATACCCATCTATCCTTCTAAGATGATCACTAACAAATCAATTCATGCCTTTACTATAGTACCACAACATCAAAATGAAGGCAGTTTGAGTTGGCGGCTCCTAGTTTATGGAATAAAACGTTAACCACCATACCACCAAAGGGTCACATAGTGTGCATGATAAGGCGGTGCCCACTGCCACCCCACAAAGAGAAACTTGAGGTAGTGTGGTATGGCGGTTCCTACCACCATCCTACGAGGAAAGGTTCAAGACAGAGCGGTATAGAAATAAGCATTAGAAGAAACGTGGACACCGCAGTACCGCGTGAGGTGGATAAACTGGTCGTGGTATGGTGGTATGTATATTGTTGTCTCTCAAATCAAGAAATGAGAAGAAAAAGCATATAAAGGAGCATAAGACCCAACACCGCTTACAACAAGTAAATGGGTATGATAAGTGATGGCGAGTACTATGGACCTATTGTGGCACTATTATAGAATCTAATAATCAGAATAGTCACATCAACCACCTTGATGCATGAATCCAACAGTGCGTAATCAAATTCAAAATATGAGCTTATTACAAAAAATATTTGACAGAAGATTGGCATTAATACCTACATGACTAAACACTAGCACCATTAAAAGGCAAGTGATCTCCCTAACATTGCACTCAATTGTAACACATTTTCATGGAAGGAGCTCTACAAGTTCCAAATACTCAGGTAAGCGCACGAATAATTTTTTGAAGAAGCTCAATTGGTATAGATACTTTTTTTGAGCTCTGTTATTTTGAAGATTTAGTGGAAAGGGCTGAATCATGCCGCCTAAAAGAAAAAAATTAGAAGCAACATAAAATAAAATTAAAATCAAGAATGAAGAACCTAAGACAAAAAAGAGGCCTCTCCACTAGTTTATACTAGATATACTTCTAGGGTTAACCAAAGAGGGTAATAAGAAATTTATCGTAGACACCGCACAAGGTTGTAGGGATGCTCTCATTCCCAATTTCGAGTGGGACTTATTTTGGTAGTTTTACAGGAAGAGAAATGAGAAAATTCACGTGTCAAACTCTTGGATGTTGGATTTAGCAAAATTGATTGTCCTGAATGTGTTTGTTGATGTGGAGTTTATCAGACTACTATCCAAACATTATAACTCTACTACCAAAATAGTAAGGTTTCCAAATGGCTCAGTATTGGTAGAGGTAACCAGGGCAGCTATCATTGAGTGTTCTTACTTAATCAAGCAGGCTCTGACCAAGATAAACCTACAAAAAAGTGAGGAAGATTATACCAGGTTAAGGACTTATAGAAGTGATGAGCTACCCCTATATATGAAAAGAGGAATTGGTAACAAGACAATCCCCATTTCTACTTCCACTATTGAACCATTAACTTTGAAATATTTTCAATATTATTTTGTGAATATGTATCTTGCTATTTGCTAAGTACTGGGGATGGATGCTTAAGATAAAATACCAATAAGCCTAATGATGATGGCCATGTGAATTCAAAACATTAAGACTAATATTAAATATGACTTTGCTTCATACCTTGAGAGGGAATTGGATGATGAATTCTCACAGTTCATAGAGGACAAAGCATTGATTACATTTAGACACTCTTCCCTATTGTTTCATTTGATATTATACCAAAATCAGGACCATTGGACTAAACAAATGGACTTGGATAGAGTGGATGAGCAAAGGAATCCCACATCTATCTAGAAGTGGTGCTATATTTGGGACAGTCGGTGTAAGAATTCAAGATTTGTTGTATTCTATGAAGATTTTGTACATAGAACCCTTGGAGTTCTTGGTTACTCAATACCAAGATTTCCTACCAAATTACTACAATTATTGAGGCCTCTAGCCCTAAAATAGGAGTAGGGTCATACACACAATTTTGGTGATTGGCTCTTCCTCCCTGAAGTGACAATAAAAAGAGTTTATGGGTGCCCTATTGTCCAACACATACTACCAAAGTTTGTGCCCCTTAGACTAGCATTTCTTGAGTTTATGTGGCAGATGATGTGGATGGAAAAGGATGTAATGCATAAATAGAAGAAGGGCATATTTCTGCCAAACCAAACCAAATTTGAATATTGGACTATAGGCTCGGATACATTGGAAGAATTTCAATATTATTTAAAGACAATATACTCACTAAGCTTTGGAAAAGGAGGGCTTTTGACCCTGAAAATCATATGAACAACATAGGGAATATTATTCTTACCAAAATTATAGTTGCGCTCCAAGTGGACTATGAAGAATATGTCATAAGAAACTACATTACTTATCAAGATGTGTTTGGTAGAAGGAAAAAATGGGAATATATGAGTAAACTTAAAGAAGAAAGGAAGCAAAAACATAGGGATTTCCTATGATACTTTGTTGAGGAGAAAGATCCTATCAGAAGAATAAATTTGATAATTGATAGGTTTGTAGACTTGTATGGAAAAAGGAAAGCATATATTCAAGAACACAATGGTAAGGTAATAGCATAGCACACCCTGGACATAGCCTCTAAATCTCCAATGGAGCAATCGCCTCCTAAAAGACAAAGGATAGAGGGCACTAAACCATTGGTGATTTATGAAGAGAGTGAAGGAGTAGGGGACACTGAAGAAGTGGCTACTATGTTGCAATCATTGAAGGGTGATGTTGAGGTTGATTATCCAATCCATGAGACCAATTCCCATAGCCATGAGGAAAGGATGGATGATACAAAAAAGGAAAATACAGAAATACATGAAGATGAGAGAGAAATTACTGCTAAGAGGCTTATAGAGGATGATGAATTTATTAAAACTCTATAATTTAGGGACTTTTAGACAAAGATGAAAGTAAAATAATTTGAGGAAAGATTAGAAATAAATGAAATAGGAATTGATGAATCCCAAAAGAATCAAATGGTGGTACAAACTTTCAAGGAATTGAGAATTGATCATATTGACATTAGCCCTCAGAAGGCTAGAGAGATGATTCTAAAAAGTAACATGCTCATCTTCCCTAGTTTGGAACTAAAGAAAATGTTTTTGCTTGACCAAGTACGAGCTCAAGAGGATCCAATGCTAGTTGCAGAGTTTGACTCTGATGAAGGAGTTAGTGTAATAGGGTATAATCCCAAAATTGAAACCCTGGCTATATGGATCAATTAGAAAAACACACAGAAGCCTCAACTATTGGATGTGATATAGGGAATGAAAAGGGCAGAAATGGTAAGAACACTACAAGACACGACCTGTTTGGAAGTTTCCACAATGACTATGCATTCAACCATGTTTACTCATGCAATTGTTAAAGGATTGGAGGATAGATTAAAGGAGTATGAAAAGGAGAAAAATTTCATAATCAATGAAGTGAATAAGTTGTTCAAGGAAAATGCAAAACTAAAGGAGTAATTAAGGGGAGCAGGAACTTCACAAAGCAAGGAGATGGTATTATATAAGCCTCCTAGCACTCCATTAAATATTGTAGAGAATATTCATGCCAAAGAAACAAAATCTCTTGAGAAGGAAGTGGATGAAATGAGGGAAGCCAATGATAAAACCCAGGAGGTAGCAAAAGAGAAAGTTTGTGAGACTATAGAAAGAATCCTTGACCACAGAGTAAAGTTGGTTGCAGATAGATTAGAGATTGTATATGATAGTTATAAGTTACTTCAACAAGCTATGGACCAAATGAAAGCACATATGCTTGTATTGGATCCCTTATTCAAAAAGTGGCAGCATGTACACCACACTCTATTTAAATTATTTAAAGTTTTACAAAGAAGTATTGATGCTCCTGCATCACTAAAACCAACTAAGCAAACAGTCAAGTTAATAATTGATGAATTTAAGTATGTACAGGGGGAGGAAAAAAGGGTAAAGGCATGAATGGATTCTTTCTATACTCTAATGCAGTGGTATATACCAGAATTGGTGAAAGATGATGTTCAACTTAGGAGTATTTAGGATTGGAAGAAAAAATAAATGGTCAAATTGTTCATAAATATATATATATATATATATATATCATGTATAGGAGGATGGTAAAATCAACCCTCACAAGCTCAATTCAATTATGGATAGACTGATTGCTTTTGATGTTGGATACTTGAAATTTTTTAATGATGCGAAGGAACTACTAGATAGTCAGTGGTAGGTCCATCTTGCAAGTATACCAAAAATTCATGAATACAGATGGCCATCAAACTTCACGATATATCAATGGGAGGAGAAATACATGGCTTTTGAGGACTAAGTCACTGGACAAGAGCATTTTGGCATCTATCAAGGAGATGAAGGCTTTTCTAGATTGATGATCACAAGCCTTCTACGTTAATTAATGGACTCACAAAATCTAAATATCTTAAATCTATTTTATTTCTTTAATTGTGAAAATTAAACAAGTAGTTAATAAAGAGATATAGTTTGAAATGTTGCCTCATTTTCTAAAGGGCCTGTAGCTTATTGCTTCCCATATAAAAAGGGAAACCCAAGTCCGATTTTTAGATTATCATCATATCATATTCCATTTCATCACCATATAGTAGGCATTAGTAAGAAGATAGATTGCACATTCCACCCATCCATATCATACCAAAGACTTAGACTACTATAAATGTATATATTTTTTAGTAATATAATGGAGAAGACTACTTATAGTTGGTGATCTATTTCATTGTTCAATTGTTGTGTTAATTTTCATGCTTATCTTTTGTTGTGTTTTCTCCAAACTGGTTCTCTTGAATTATTTGAATCGATATGATTTGTCTAGACACATTTTTTGTAATTGTTTAACTGCCTTGATTGGGTTCTGGCGAAAGAGAATTAAAAATATTTTCAGTTAACTCATTTTAATTGGTTCCCTCAAGGATTAAAAATCCTCTTAAGATAATTAATCTGATTGGTTTCCCTTAAATTAAGAATTAAAAATCCTTTCATGGCATCACAATAATTTGAGGGAATAACACTAGGCTCTTTAAAGAAGAGTATAGTAAGTGACAAACCTGCATGTTTGTACAAGGTGCCAACATTTAAAAGTGCCCAACAGTTAGAGTTAAGCTGAATAATAGATTTACCTATCATACAAATTTGTCTCCATAATCACCATCCATCCATTAACTCCATTCACCCAATAGATTAGTCATTGGTCAACTTTAGAACATTTCTATACAAATTCAATTCACCTCTTATTTAAACACTTTCATTAGGAACTAGTAAGTAAGCTTTGCATCTATTTCACACCCGTGTGCCATAGTGAGTAGATTTCCTACATTAGAGATCACATTTTAGACTTTCCAAATATTCCTAATCATTAGGTACACCTTCCTAGGTTTGGCAGAGCCTAAAGAGTAGGAGATGATCAATCTCTTTTTCCTCGTTCATTGGCCAAAAATGTATTAAGAGACTGGTACCTTTTTATGGTTTAAAAAACTGCATTTCTAAGACCTAACAATTTTATTGTCCATCTTCTACAATGAAGTCCTTTGGGAGAGAGCTACCTAATTTGTAGTCTAGACTCAAAAAATTTCTCACCTGACTTCCTAAAGATCTTGGGTTGACAAAAGGAGAGAGGCAGATCGATTGCCCTTCCTTTTCACCCTTTTAAAAAATAAACCTATCTTAGAAAATCCTATAGTGTGAGGTAGATCAAGGCAAGTGATTGTTCTAGACCCTCTCGTGACCTAGGGTCCTTAACAGTCAATCCTCCTTCTCTACATTTTGGTGAACTTAACTTGAAACTTGCAATATCTATTTCTTTATGTCAAGGTTCTTTCTCTTATGTCTACGTAGGCTATGGACATGTGTTTTGACACTTTATGAGCTTCACAACTCAGTCTATGACTTCTGGATACATTTTTAGGAGTGTACGACAATGACACTTAGAGATGGACTTTACAAGGGTCACTACGGCTCTCTCTTCCCAGGAGATGGTATCGACAACAAAGACAAGTTTCTTCGATGAAACCACTCGTACACCTACTCCTATATCTCCTATGACCCCACCTTAAATGGTGATGATGCTCTCACTATTCCTATAG